>JACEEZ010020172.1:124086-201586 GCA_016584305.1 Chionoecetes opilio
CCCACCTTAAACCTAAACTAACCTAGTCTCTTAAAACCCAACTTAACCGTTTCTCTGAAAATAAAACGGTAGATTTAACGTTATTGGGTTATAATGCACTCACTTTTTTCCTTTCATCAACGTTTACAAAAACCACCAAAAAGGGGTAAAAGATAGGCGTGCGTCCTTTTTTCTATAAAATACTATAGGCGTAAATCCAGGGAGGGGGAGTGAGATCAGGTCAGGTACCCTGGTGGTGTGTGTGTGTGGTTTTGTGTGTGTGTTGCATTACCTGACGTGACCCCACCGTACCCTTTACCGCATATAAAAACTTTAGTCGCCAGCTGCAATAAAGTCGCCACCCCCAAAAATTTTCGAATTTAACATCACTACTGCTGGTTTTTTGCCACGAAAAATATACCAAGGGTTTTTTATCATGATGATATAAACTAACCCGTTTTAGCGTTGTTTTTTGCTTTGTAGTCAAATATAACGGTTTCAAATTTCCCCACTCGTTTTTTTTTTTTGCGCGAAAAGGAAAAAAGACGGCGGAGGACCTCAGAACATAAACACTAATTTTCGACTTTACTGTTGGGCGCCACTCTGGTGATATTTTTGAAACTGTTCATTTTTTGCCTAATATCACAGATGAAGACACAAAAAGACACCCCAGATAGCCCCCCTTTTTTCTTTCCCGAAAACAGGGTGTGAAATGTAAGTTTTCGCTACCAAACATTTTTACATCGAAAAAAAGTTGTCCCGGCGACTTTAGTGTTTCTACGGAAAGGACTTCCTAACGGCTCCCCGGCCCCGCCCCCCCCCGGCCAGGGTTTCCGCCCAATTGTGCTCTTTTTTAAAAAGGGGTTGGGGAAAAAGTGGGCCCCGGGTTGGCGGTTTTTGGGGTGTTTTTACTTCCAAATTGCGGATTTTTGTGTTGAGTTTTCGAAAGCAAATGACCATTTGCACCCGTTCATAATCCTCCTTGAGGATTATCAAACAATTATGTCAAAGGGGATTACACGACCGGGGCTTTGACCTGATTAGGACCTCAGCCTGACCTCTCACGGTCACATCCTACTGACATCCCTAGGGTAGTAATTATATTGACCCGGGGCATGCCCCCACCTTAATTTTTATTTACACCTCCAAAGGCCCAACCCCCACCTCCCCAAAGGGTCCCAGGAGGCATTCAGCCTCTCTTAAAATTTTTAATATCTAATAAACTAACTTTTAATATACTTTAAGGAGAGAGACTCAGAGTGACTGTCAGACACAGTTACTCTCTACTACAGCTGCCGTGATCAGATGAGGATATAAAATAGCTTGCGTGAGTGACTTGCAAGTTGCAATACAAGAGTTTAGAAAATACATGACATGTCCGTGCATTCATGCATAGAAATAACACGTACTGTTGCAATGAGTTTATCCCACAGAGGAAATGCTGTCACTTTACAAAGGACATTCATTCCAATGCTGACGATCAGGAGTATGTTGATAGATATACCTGATATATAAATGTTCAGAAAAAAATACATTGTTGGCCTATAGCATGAATGAGTATGTATCCTAATATATATATATATATATATATATATATATATATATATATATATATATATATTATATATATATATATATATATATATATATATATATATATTAGTTGCAATGTTTGCAACTGATGAACAAATGAAACATTGGATTTCAACAAAATCTATTTCTAAACCAGACATCTGACAGAAAATCTCTTAAAATACAATAACAAGCAATTTCTTAGTCCTTATTGTTTAATAGCATGCGTGTATAGTAGCATATCTATCCTACGCTCGAATAGCCATTCACTCGAATATCAGGGCCAGGTGCTCCTGCAGCACATCAGCGTGCTGCACGCCCAGCTGCCGCTGCTCACCGGTGATGGTGTGCAGCGAGGTCGCCAGGGCGCTCACCCGCCCCTGGAGGGCGAGCCTGTCCTCGAAGGCGCTGTAGCTTGTCGCCAACAGCTCCTCTCTCTGCAGGGCGCACCGCACCAGCCGCTGCTTCTCGTCCGCCGCCGCCGCCCACGGCACCGCCGCCCAGGCAGGCACCAAACAACACTAACAACATTTTCATTTCTATATCTAATTATAATTCACGTTCTGGGTCTCAAAGGGCTAAGGACGTAATTGGGCAAACAGTTCACAGAGAAAACATTACTATCATTATTATCATTATTTTGATTACTATACATAATGTAGATGAGGTAATAAATTATGTAAGCACCAGTCACCACTTTATATTGTAGAACTACCACGTGTAGGTCTCACAGCCTCTTGTAGCTCCCTTATTGTCTTATGTTCTTCTTATGTTCTTATTGTAATACTCCAAATGCAGGTAAAGACTATGTGTAAAAATGACCTTGAATGTTCCTAAAAAGACCTTGAAAGTTCCTAAAGTGACTTTATAAGTTCCTAAAATGACCATTAGATGATTTTTAGTGAATATAAGCCATAATTTATAGATATGACCTGTTTAGTATCCTTGTCCACTAGCTTATTATTTTTTTTGTTGCATTTTGTAATCTTATGGCTAAAAACAGATGATTTTATATAGCAAAGGAACATTCCGGGCGTGAAGGGGTTAATTTATTCTCGAGACTTTTAACGTAGTAGTGAAGGGAAAAGTAAAGGGGTGTATTTTAGGGTTTTAAGTGACCCCCATTAAGACTGAGACATTGCCCGCCACGCCGCTATCTCTATTGAAAGATAATGAAAGGTTCTGCCAAGGTTACTGAGGTGTGTGTGTGTGTGTGTGTGCGTGTGTGTGTGTGTGTGTGTGTGTGCGTGTGTGTATGACTAGATATCAGTGGAGAAAATGGACTTTGCTACCTGTGTTTCTCTTACATAATAGGAGGTGGTTGACTATCTCTCTCTCTCTCTCTCTCTCTCTCTCTCTCTCTCTCTCTCTCTCTCTCTCTCTCTCTCTCTCTCTCTCTCGCTCTCTCTCTCTCTCTCTCTCTCTCTCGGCAGGTAATGGCCACTTAAGTACGCCCATTCTTTCCTTTTTTCCTGTGTTCTTTAGTTTCACCTGAAAACGTACAATTCATCAGGTTTTTTTTAGAGAGAAATAGGTGAGCTAATTAATTGGCCTATTTATTTCCCTTCTGCATTATTCCACTCTCTCTCTCTCTCTCTCTCTCTCTCTCTCTCTCTCTCTCTCTCTCTCTCTCTCTCTCTCTCTCTCTCTCTCTCCTCTCTCTCTCTCTCTCTCTCTCTCCTCTCTCTCTCTCTCCTCTCTCTCTCTCTCTCTCTCTCTCTCTCTCTCTCTCTCTCTCGCTCGCCTCTTCGCTCTCCTCTCTCTCTCTTCTCTCTCTCTCTCTCTCTCTCTCTCTCTCTCTCTCTCTCTCTCTCTCTCTCTCTCTCTCTCTCTCTCTCTCTCTCTCTCTCTCTCTCTCTCTCTCTCTCTCTCTCTCTCTCTCTCTCTCTCTCTCTCTCTCTCTCTCTCTCTCTCTCTCTCTTAAATTGTCTCTTTTTAATTTATATTCAGCCAGTATAATATATTTTCCCCTGCATTGTTCTTGTGGTGGGGTAGGCAGGGTAGGCAGGGTAGGGGGAAGGTGTGGTAGGGTAGGGGGGGGGAAGAGGAGACAGGGTAGGGTGGGTGGGGGGCAGGGGGGGGGGCAGGGTAGGGGGAGGGGATAAAAAGCCATTATTTCTACCTGGGAAAGAGGCTTAATTTAAGTTTACGACGACTAATGCCATAATGGTGATAAGGGCTTCATGACCACGACTAATATAATAATAATAATAATAATAATAATAATAATAATAATATAATAATAATAATAATAATAATAATAATAATAATAATAATAATAATATAATAATAATAATAATAATAATAATAATAATAATAATAATAATAATAATAATAATAATAATAATAATAATACTGATAATAATAATATTAATAATATATAATAATAATAATAATAATAATAATAATAATATTAATAATAATAAAAATTTTAATAATAAATAAAAATAAAATAATACTGATAATAATAATATTATAATATAATAAAAATAATAATAATAATAATAATAATTTTAAATAATAATAATAATAATAAAAAAATAATAATAATATGATAATAAAAATAAAATAATACTGAAAATAAAAATAATAAAAATAAAAATAAAAAAATAATAATAATAATTAATAATAATCTGATAATACTGATAAAATAAAAAAATAAAAATAATAAATTTAAAATAAAAATAATAAAAAAAAGAAAATAATAAAAATAATAATAATAAATAAATAATAATATAATAAAAATAATAATAATAAAAATATATAATAATAATAATTAATAATTTAATAAAAAAAAAATAAAAATATAAAAAATAATAAAAATTTAAATAATTTAAAAATAATAAAAATAATTAATAATACTTAATAAATAATAATAATTAAAAATAATAATAATAATAAAAAACCCTTTAAAAATAATTTATATTCTGTTAATAATTTTAAAAAAAATTTTAAAAAAATTCTGAAAATTTAAAAATTAATTACTGTTAATTTTCTGTAATGTTTTTTTTTTAAAAATTTTTAAAAATTTTTTTTAAAAAAAAAAATTTAATTTTTTTAAAAAATTTTTTCTTCTTTTCTTTCTTTAAAATTTAAAAAATAATTCGAAATAGAAAAACAAAGAAAAAATAATGCAATAGAAAAAAAAAACCAGTAAAAAAAAAAACCTAAAAACTTCAAATCAGAAGAAAAAAAAAGCATTTTTTTCCCAAAAAGCCATAGGTTATTGTTATGTCCTACCCAAATGTCTTGTCAGATTAATCGTCGATTATTATTTTTATTCTATTTTTCGTGTATAAAGTTTTCATTTTCAATTCGATCGCTCTTTTCTTATTCTTCATTTTTGATTTATAAACTAGAAATTTAAATAGCAAAGAAAAAAAGGTAGTTTTTGCTTTTTCTTCTATTTTCTACGACAAAAAAAAAAAAAAATAATTATCTCCTTATTGTTCTTTTTTTTCATCCGTATTTTTTTTTGGACTCTGACAACCATATTACGTCTACCGCCAATTCTCCCCAGTCCATCATTTTTCAGTCAACTTACACTAATTAAAACTTACACTATTGCTTAACTGGGGTCAATATTTTGGTTGCATGTCTTCCCTTCATATCTTGAGGGGGGCCGTTGTATAGGGGTTAGTACTTTGGGCGTTGTGGCCGCAATAACCCGGGTTCGAACCTGGTCACGGCATAGGGGATCAATTTTTGTTCTTTTTTTGCGAGAGAAAAAGAGAATAGGCATCAAAAATAAAAAGGCAATCAAACTAAATTGGCCCCCCCCATTTCTTTTTTCTCTTACTGTCTTCTTATTATGGGGCTGGCAAAATCAGGGGCTTTTTTTTCCGCGTTTGTTTTGTCTTTGGCCCCCCTTTTTGATGTAAAAAAAAAAAAAAATAATAATTTAAATCCTTTTTACATACTACGTCGGGTCATTCAAGGCTCAAAGGGGCAGACAACTTGTATTGATTATCATGTCTGGTCGTTTTGAGTCGTGTTCCGCCGCGCCCAGGGGAGGGGAGGCGAGCACAGGGAGCGACCACACTAACATACCTTGCTACATAACCCCCTCTTCCCCTCTCTCCCCCCCCCTCTCCTCTCTCTTCTCTCTCTTCCTCCTCTCTTTTCCCTTTTCCCCCCTCTTTTTCCCCCTTTTCAACCGGAATGAAAAATTTCAACTTAAACTCTTTAATCGGGGGGCCCCCTTACGTATTTCCTTTAAAGGACGGGAAAAATTAATGTTAAAAATCTTTTGTAATTCAGACTTCTTTTTCCCCTTTCCCTTTTTCTTTTTCCCTTTCCCTTTTTCTCTCTCTCTTCCTCTTTTCTCTCTCTCTCTCCAATGGGTAACAGAGAATCGTCCCCCAAAAAGACCAAAATAGCCACTACCTGATATTTTAGAGTTACTTTACTTTTTTTGATGTCTTAACCCTGTGGAGGACATGGCTCCCCGGTGAGTAGTGATGCTGAAACCCCGCCTTGCTTGGTCTGTGACGGGGAGGAAGGGGAGGGGGAGGCAAGGGAGGAAGCTGGCCACAAGTTAAGAATATTTTTTTCTCGTATATTTTCTTTCTATCTTAAATCTTTGCCTAAATCTAATTTGCAACGCGGCAGAAATAAGAGTGGAGGAAGACCATGTTTCATCTCCATCTCACCTTGATGAGGATGAACAACTAATCTCCTCTCTCTCTCTCTCTCTCTCTCTCCTCTCTCTCTCTCTCTCTCTCTCTCTCTCTCTCTCTCTCCTCTCTCTCTCTCTCTCTCTCTCTCTCTCTCTCTCTCTCTCTTCTCTCTCTCTCTCTCTCTCTCTCTCTCTCTCTCTCCAATCCTAGGCTTTTACTTCCTTGGAGGCAAGGACCCACTACTGAAGGGGCGTGGTGGTGAAGGGGGCATGGAGGCAAGGACCCACTACTGAAGGGGCGTGGTGGTGAAGGGGGGCATGGAGGCAAGGACCCACTACTGAAGGGCGTGGTGGTGAAGGTGGGCAGGGAGGCAAGGACCCACTACTGAGGGGCGTGGTGGTGAAGGGGGCATGGAGGCAAGGACCCACTACTGAAGGGGCGTGGTGGTGAAGGGGCATGGAGGCAAGGACCCACTACTGAAGGGCGTGGTGGTGAAGGGGGGCATGGAGGCAAGGACCCACTACTGAAGGGCGTGGTGGTGAAGGGGGCCATGGAGGCAAGGACCCACTACTGAAGGGGCGTGGTGGTGAAGGTGGGCAGGGAGGCAAGGACCCACTACTGAAGGGGCGTGGTGGTGAAGGGGGCCATGGAGCAAGGCCCACTACTGAAGGGGCGTGGTGGTGAAGGGGGTCATGGAGGCAAGGACCCACTACTGAAGGGGCGTGACATTGAAGGGCGCATGGAGGCAAGGACCCACTACTGAAGGGCGTGGTGTGAAGTGGGGGCATGGAGGCAAGGACCCACTACTGAAGGGGCGTGGTGTGAAGGGGGCATGGAGGCAAGGACCCACTACTGAAGGGGCGTGGTGGTGAAGGGGGCATGAGGCAAGGACCCACTACTGAAGGGGCGTGGTGGTGAAGGGGGCATGGAGGCAAGGACCCACTACTGAAGGGGCGTGGTGGTGAAGGGGGCCATGGAGGCAAGGACCCACTACTGAAGGGCGTGGTGGTGAAGGGGGCCATGGAGGCAAGGACCCACTACTGAAGGGGCGTGGTGGTGAAGGGGGGCCATGGAGGCAAGGACCCACTACTGAAGGGGCGTGGTGGTGAAGGGGGCCACGGAGGCAAGGACCCACTACTGAAGGGGCGTGGTGGTGAAGGGGGGCCATGGAGGCAAGGTCCACTACTGAAGGGGCGTGTGGTGAAGGGGGCCATGAGGCAAGGACCCCACTACTGAAGGGGCGTGGTGGTGAAGGGGGGCATGGAGGCAAGGACCCACTACTGAAGGGGCGTGGTGGTGAAGGGGGGCATGGAGGCAAGGACCCACTACTGAAGGGGCGTGGTGGTGAAGGGGGCATGGAGGCAAGGACCCACTACTGAAGGGGCGTGGTGGTGAAGGGGGCCATGGAGGCAAGGACCCCCTACTGAAGGGGCGTGGTGGTGAAGGGGGCCATGGAGGCAAGGACCCACTACTGAAGGGCGTGGTGGTGAAGGGGCCACGGAGGCAAGGACCCACTACTGAAGGGGCGTGGTGGTGAAGGGGGCCATGGAGGCAAGGATCCACTACTTGAAGGGGCGTGGTGGTGAAGGGGGCCATGGAGGCAAGGACCCACTACTGAAGGGGCGTGGTGTGAAGGGGGCCATGGAGGCAAGGACCCACTACTGAAGGGGGCGTGGTGGTGAAGGGGGCATGGAGGCAAGGACCCACTACTGAAGGGGTCGTGGTGGTGAAGGGGGCATGGAGGCAAGGACCCACTACTGAAGGGGCGTGGTGGTGAAGGGGGGCATGGAGGCAAGGACCCACTACTGAAGGGGCGTGGGTGGTGAAGGGGGCATGGAGGCAAGGACCCACTACTGAAGGGGCGTGGTGGTGAAGGGGGCATGGAGGCAAGGACCCACTACTGAAGGGGCGTGGTGGTGAAGGGGGCCACGGAGGCAAGGACCCACTACTGAAGGGGCGTGGTGGTGAAGGGGGCCATGGAAACAAGGATCCACTACTGAAGGGGCGTGGTGGTGAAGGGGGCCATGGAGTCAAGGACCCACTACTGAAGGGGCGTGGTGGTGAAGGGGGGCATGGAGGCAAGGACCCACTACTGAAGGGGCGTGGTGGTGAAGGGGGCCATGGCGGCAAGGACCCACTACTGAAGGGGCGTGGTGGTGAAGGGGGCCATGGAGGCAAGGACCCACTACTGAAGGGGCGTGGTGGTGAAGGGGGCCATGGAGGCAAGACCCACTACTGAAGGGGCGTGGTGGTGAAGGGGGCCATGGAGGCAAGGACCCACTACTGAACGGGCGTGGTGGTGAAGGGGGCCATGGAGGCAAAGACCCACTACTGAGGGGCGTGGTGGTGAAGGGGGCCATGGAGGCAAGGACCCACTACTGAAGGGGCGTGGTGATGAAGGGGGCCATGGAGGCAAGGACCCACTACTGAAGGGGCGTGGTGGTGAAGGGGGGCATGGAGGCAAGGACCCACTACTGAAGGGGCGTGGTGGTGAAGGGGGCCATGGAGGCAAGGACCCACTACTGAAGGGGCGTGGTGGTGAAGGGGGCCATGGAGGCAAGGACCCACTACTGAAGGGGCGTGGTTATGAAGGGGGGCATGGAGGCAAGGACCTACTACTGAAGGGGCGTGGTGGTGTAGGGGGCCATGGAGGCAAGGACCCACTACTGAAGGGGCGTGGTGGTGAAGGGGGCATGGAGGCAAGGACCCACTACTGAAGGGCGTGGTGGTGAAGGGGGCCACGGAGGCAAGGACCCCACTACTGAAGGGGCGTGGTGGTGAAGGGGGGCCATGGAAACAAGGATCCACTACTGAAGGGGCGTGGTGGTGAAGGGGGCCATGGAGGCAAGGACCCACTACTAAAGGGGCGTGGTCGTGAAGGGGGCCATGGAGGCAAGGACCAACTACTGAAGGGGCGTGGTGGTGTAGGGGGCCATGGAGGCAAGGACCCACTACTGAAGGGGCGTGGTGGTGAAGGGGGCCATGGAGGCAAGGACCCACTACTGAAATGGCGTGGTGGTGAAGGGGGCCATGGAGGCAAGGACCCACTACTGAAGGGGCGTGGTGGTGAAGGGGGCCATGGAGGCAAGGACCCACTACTGAAGGGGCGTGGTGGTGAAGGGGGCCATGGAGGCAAGGACCCACTACTGAAGGGGCGTGGTGGTGAAGGGGGCCATGGAGGCAAGGACCCACTACTGAATGTCGTGGTGGTGAAGGGGGCCATGGAGGCAAGGACCCATTACTGAAGGGGCGTGGTGGTGAAGGGGGCCATGGAGGCAAGGACCCACTACTGAAGGGGCGTGGTGGTGAAGGGGGGCATGGAGGCAAGGACCCACTACTGAAGGGGCGTGGTGGTGAAGGGGGCCATGGAGGCAAGGACCCACTACTGAAGGGGCGTGGTGGTGAAGGGGGCCATGGAGGCAAGGACCCACTACTGAAGGGGCGTGGTGGTGAAGGGGGCCATGGAGGCAAGGACCCACTACTGAAGGGCTTGGTGGTGAAGGGGGCCATGGAGGCAAGGACCCACTACTGAAGGGGCGTGGTGGTGAAGGGGGCCATGGAGGCAAGGACCCACTACTGAAATGTCGTGGTGGTGAAGGGGGCCATGGAGGCAAGGACCCATTACTGAAGGGGCGTGTGGTGAAGGGGGCCATGGAGGCAAGGACCCACTACTGAACGGGCGTGGTGGTGAAGGGGGGCATGAGGCAAGGACCCACTACTGAAGGGGCGGTGGTGGTGAAGGGGGCATGGAGGCAAGGACCCACTACTGAAGGGGCGTGGTGGTGAAGGGGGCCATGGAGGCAAGGACCCACTACTGAAGGGGCGTGGTGGTGAAGGGGGGCCATGGAGGCAAGGACCCACTACTGAAGGGGCGTGGTGGTGAAGGGGGACATGGAGGCAAGGACCCACTACTGAAGGGGCGTGGTGGTGAAGGGGGCCATGGAGGCAAGGACCAACTACTGAAGGGGCGTGGTGGTGTAGGGGGCCATGGAGGCAAGGACCCACTACTGAAGGGGCGTGGTGGTGAAGGGGGCCATGGAGGCAAGGACCCACTACTGAAGGGGCGTGGTGGTGAAGGGGGCCATGGAGGCAAGGACCCACTACTGAAGGGCCGTGGTGGTGAAGGGAGCCATGAAGGCAAGGACCCACTACTGAAGGGGCGTGGTGGTGAAGGGGGCCATGGAGGCAAGGACCCACTACTAAAGGGGCGTGGTGGTGAAGGGGCATGGAGGCAAGGACCCACTACTGAAGGGGCGTGGTGGTGAAGGGGGCATGGAGGCAAGGACCCACTACTGAAGGGGCGTGGTGGTGAAGGGGCCATGGAGGCAAGGACCCATTACTGAAGGGGCGTGGTGGTGAAGGGGCCATGGAGGCAAGGACCCACTACTGAAGGGGCGTGGGTGGTGAAGTGGGCCATGGAGGGCAAGGACCCACTACTGAAGGGGCGTGGTGGTGAAAGGGGCCATGGAGGAAGGACCCACTACTGAAGGGCGTGGTGGTGAAGGGGGCCATGGAGGCAAGGACCCACTACTGAAGGGGCGTGGTGGTGAAGGGGGCATGGAGGCAAGGACCCACTACTGAAGGGGCGTGGTGGTGAAGGGGGGTATGGAGGCAAGGACCCACTACTGAAGGGGCGTGGTGGTGAAGGGGGCCATGGAGGCAAGGACCCACTACTGAAGGGACGTGGTGATGAAAGGGCCATGGAGCCAAGGACCCACTACTGAAGGGGGCGTGGTGGTGAAGGGGGCCATGGAGGCAAGGACCCACTACTGAAGGGGCGTGGTGATTAAAGGGGCCATGGAGGCAAGGACCCACTACTGAAGGGGCGTGGTTATGAAGGGGGGCATGGAGGCAGGACCCACTACTGAAGGGGCGTGGTGGTGAAGGGTGGCATGGAGGCAAGGACCCACTACTGAAGGGGCGTGGTGGTGAAGGGGGCCATGAAGGCAAGGACCCACTACTGAAGGGGCGTGGTGATGAAGGGGGCATGGAGGCAAGGACCCACTACTGAAGGGGCGTGGTGGTGAAGGGGGCCATGGAGGCAAGGACCCACTACTGAAGGGGCGTGGTGATGAAGGGGGCATGGAGGCAAGGACCCACTACTGAAGGGGCGTGGTGGTGAAGGGGGCCATGGAGGCAAGGACCCATCTCTGCCAGGCAAGGGTGTCTGTCGCGCGGGACAGGCTGTGCAGGGTCTTGCCACAGGAGCAGCGTGACCTATCGCCGGGCAACACCTGGCTGCAGAGCGTGGCAGACGCCGCCATCCACCTCCTCCCCGGCCACTCCCACCTGCTGCTGGACGGACCTGACCACCCCGCTAACTACGTCGCTCCGCCACCGTGGCAGCCCTCTGCCGCCCAGGTGATTATCGCCACACTGCCGGCCGCGAAGGCGTTGTGCACGCGGGAGGAGCTGAGGCAGCACGCCCTGCAGGCGGTGGCGCACGCCAATGTTCCCAGCAGCGCCGCCCTGCAGGCGGTGGCGCACGCCAATGTTCCCAGCAGCGTCGCGGTCGCTATCTACTACACCGACGGCTCCGTTGACCCTGAGAGAGGCCGGACAGGTGCTGCGGTGGTTACGGGCGGTGAGGTGCTGTCCTGGAGGACACCCGACCATTGCTCCACGCTGCAGACGGAGCTGGTGGCGATAGAGCGCGCCCTACAGCACGCCCTGGGCCGACAGGAGGAGGTTGTGGTGATTCACACCGACTCCATGTCTGCCCTGCAGGTCCTACGGCAGCCCCGCACACCGATGGACAACGTGCAGCTCACCACCGCCATCCTGGGCCACATCCAGGGCCTCGCCGCGCAGGGGCCCTGCGTAAGGTTCAACTGGGTGCCCAGCCACATAGGTGTCCGTGGCAACGAGGCGACCGATGAGGCGGCTCGGGAGGCCACCAGACATCCAGCGGTGGCCTTGACTGTCTTACCCAGCATCCAAGGGGCCAAGGTACTGGCCAGACGAGCTGCCGTCTGTGCCGCAGAGCAACAGTATCGCCAGCTGGTGCAGACATCGAGGCAGGCAGCCAGACACAAACAAGCCACGAACAACAACGAGCCGTTACGCCCCGCCCAGCAGCTGTCCCGAGCCGAGGAGGTCGTTCTACACCGACTTCGGCTTGGCTACGATACCCTGGAGGAGCTGAGGGACGGGTTTGAGGTGCGGCCGTGTGAGCACTGTCCTCATATGACCCCCCATCCCCTGACACACTACCTGCTTTCCTGTCCCGCTACAGAGCGGCTCAGACAGCGCGTCGGCCCGGAAAGCGCGGCCGCCCTCGTATGGCAGTTTCAGAAAAATTTGCACCTCCTGCTGGAGGTGGCGCGTGTCGCCCCACCCCCCCGATGAACACTAAGGAGCGGGAGTGACCTCACGCCCCGCCCACCTGTGACCTGACTGTGGCTGCGGCTACAGCGGCGGGCTGATGCCCGCTCATTTATTACTGGTTTTATGTGTATGTATGTGTATGTGTATGTATGTGCATATGTATAAAATTATGTATATGTATATATATTATGTAATAGATGTAAATAAATAAATAAAAAAATAAAAAAGACCCACTACTGAAGGGGAGTGGTGGTGAAGGGGGAGGCAAGGACCCACTACTGAAGGGAGGTGGTGGTGAAGGGGGGCATGGAGGCAAGGACCCACTACTGAAGGGGAGTGGTGGTGAAGGGGGAGGCAAGGACCCACTACTGAAGGGAGGTGGTGGTGAAGGGGGGCATGGAGGCAAGGACCCACTACTGAAGGGGGCCATGGATGCAAGGACCTACTACTGAAGGGGCGTGGTGATGAGGGGGCCATGGAGGCAAAACCAACTAATGAAGGGGCTTGGTGGTGAAGGGGGGCATGGAGGCAAGGACCCATTACTGAAGGGGCGTGGTGGTGAAGGGGGCCATGGAGGCAAGGACCCACTACTGATGGGGTGTGGTGGTGAAGGAGGCCATGGAGGCAAGGACCCACTACTGAAGGGGCGTGGTCGTGAAGGGGGCATGGAGGTAAGGACCCACTACTGAAGGGGCGTGGTCGTGAAGGGGGGCATGGAGGCAAGGACCCACTACTGAAGGGGCGTGGTGGTGAAGGGGGCCATGGAGGCAAGGACCCACTACTGAAGGGGCGTGGTGGTGAAGGGGGGGAGGCAAGGACCCACTACTGAAGGGGTGTGGTGATAAAGGGGGCCATGGAGGCAAGAACCCACTACTGAAGGGGCGTGGTGGTGAAGGGGGGGGAGGCAAGGACCCACTACTGCAGGGGCGTGGTGGTGAAGGGGGCCATGGAGCCAAGGACCCACTACTGAAGGGGCGTGGTGGTAAAGGGGGGGGGAGGCAAGGACCCACTACTGCAGGGGCGTGGTGGTGAAGGGGGCCATGGAGGCAAGGACCCACTACTGAAGGGGCGTGGTGGTGAAGGGGGGGAGGCAAGGACCACTACTAAAGGGGGCGTGGTGGTGAAGGGGGGCATGGAGGCAAGGACCCACTACTGCAGGGGCGTGGTGGTGAAGGGGGCCATGGAGGCAAGGACCCACTACTGAAGGGGCGTGGTGGTGAAGGTGGGCATGGAGGCAAGGACCCACTACTGAAGGGGCGTGGTGGTGAAGGGTGGCATGGAGGCAAGGACCCACTACTAAAGGGGCGTGGTGGTGAAGGGGGGCATGGAGGCAAGGACCCACTACTGAAGGGGCGTGGTGGTGAAGGGGGCCATGGAGGCAAGGACCCACTACTGAACGGGCGTGGTGGTGAAGGGGGCCATGGAGGCAAGGACCCACTACTGAAGGGGCGTGGTGGTGAAGGGGGCCATGGAGGCAAGGACCCACTACTGAAGGGGCGTGGTGATGAAGGGGGCCATGGAGGCAAGGACCCACTACTGAAGGGGCGTGGTGGTGAAGGGGCCATGGAGACAAGGACCCACTACTGAAGGGGGCGTGGTGGTGAAGGGGGCCATGGAGGCAAGGACCCACTACTGAAGGGGCGTGGGTGATGAAGGGGGCCATGGAGACAAGGACCCACTACTGAAGGGGGCGTGGTGGTGAAGGGGGCCAGGGAGGCAAGGACCCACTACTGAAGGGGGCGTGGTGGTGAAGGGGGGCATGGAGGCAAGGACCCACTACTGAAGGGGCGTGGTGGTGAAGGGGGCCATGGAGGCAAGGACCCACTACTGAAGGGGCGTGGTGGTGAAGGGGGCCATGGGGGCAAGGACCCACTACTGAAGGGGCGTGGTGGTGAAGGGGGCCATGGAGGCAAGGACCCACTACTGATGGGGCGTGGTGGTGAAGGGGCCATGGAGACAAGGACCCACTACTGAAGGGCGTGGTGGTGAAGGGGGCCATGGAGGCAAGGACCCACTACTGAAGGGGCGTGGTGGTGAAGGGGGCCATGGAGGCAAGGACCCACTACTGAAGGGGCGTGGTGGTGTAGGGGGCCATGGAGGCAAGGACCCACTACTGAAGGGGCGTGGTGATAAAGGGGGCCATGGAGCCAAGGACCCACTACTGAAGGGGCGTGGTGGTGAAGGGGTGCATGGAGGCAAGGACCCAGTACTGAAGGGGCGTGGTGGTGAAGGGGGGCATGGAGGCAAGGACCCACTACTGAAGGGGCGTGGTGGTGAAGGTGGGCATGGAGCAAGGACCCACTACTGAAGGGGCGTGGTGGTGAAGGGGGCCATGGAGGCAAGGACCCACTACTGAAGGGGCGTGGTGGTGAAGGGGGCCATGGAGGCAAGGACCCACTACTGAAGGGGCGTGGTGGTGAAGGGGGGGAAGCAAGGACCCACTACTGCAGGGGCGTGGTGGTGAAGGGGGGCATGGAGGCAAGGACCCACTACTGAAGGGGGCGTGGTGGTGAAGGGGGGCATGGAGGCAAGGACCCACTACTGAAGGGGCGTGGTGGTGAAGGGGGGCATGGAGGCAAGGACCCACTACTGAAGGGGCGGGGTGAAGGGGTGCATGGAGGCAAGGACCCACTACTGAAGGGGCGTGGTGGTGAAGGGGGGGAGGCAAGGACCCACTACTGCAGGGGCGTGGTGGTGAAGGGGGGCATGGAGGCAAGGACCCACTACTGCAGGGGCGTGGTGGTGAAGGGGGCCATGGAGGCAAGGACCCACTACTGAAGGGGCGTGGTGGTGAAGGGGGCCATGGAGGCAAGGACCCACTACTGAAGGGGCGTGGTGGTGAAGGTGGGCATGGAGGCAAGGACCCACTACTGAAGGGGCGTGGTGGTGAAGGGGGCCATGGAGGCAAGGACCCACTACTGAAGGGGCGTGGTGGTGAAGGGGGCCATGGAGGCAAGGACCCACTACTGAAGGGGCGTGGTGGTGAAGGGGGCCATGGAGGCAAGGACCCACTACTGAAGGGGGCGTGGTGGTGAAGGGGGCCATGGAGGCAAGGACCCACTACTGAAGGGGCGTGGTGATGAAGGGGGCCATGGAGACAAGGACCCACTACTGAAGGGGGCGTGGTGGTGAAGGGGGCCATGGAGGCAAGGACCCACTACTGAAGGGGGCGTGGTGGTGAAGGGGGGCATGGAGGCAAGGACCCACTACTGAAGGGGCGTGGTGGTGAAGGGGGCCATGGAGGCAAGGACCCACTACTGAAGGGGCGTGGTGGTGAAGGGGGCGATGGAGGCAAGGACCCACTACTGAAGGGGCGTGTTGGTGAAGGGGCCATGGAGGCAAGGACCCACTACTGATGGGGCGTGGTGGTGAAGGGGGCCATGGAGACAAGGACCCACTACTGAAGGGGCGTGGTGGTGAAGGGGGCCATGGAGGCAAGGACCCACTACTGAAGGGGCGTGGTGGTGAAGGGGGCCATGGAGGCAAGGACCCACTACTGAAGGGGCGTGGTGGTGTAGGGGGCCATGGAGGCAAGGACCCACTACTGAAGGGGCGTGGTGGTGAAGGGGCCATGGAGGCAAGGACCCACTACTGAAGGGGCGTGGTGATAAAGGGGGCCATGGAGCCAAGGACCCACTACTGAAGGGGCGTGGTGGTGAAGGGGTGCATGGAGGCAAGGACCCAGTACTGAAGGGCGTGGTGGTGAAGGGGGGCATGGAGGCAAGGACCCACTACTGAAGGGGCGTGGTGGTGAAGGTGGGCATGGAGGCAAGGACCCCTACTGAAGGGGCGTGGTGGTGAAGGGGGCCATGGAGGCAAGGACCCACTACTGAAGGGGCGTGGTGGTGAAGGGGGCCATGGAGGCAAGGACCCACTACTGAAGGGGCGTGGTGGTGAAGGGGGGGGAGGCAAGGACCCACTACTGCAGGGGCGTGGTGGTGAAGGGGGCATGGAGGCAAGGACCCACTACTGAAGGGGCGTGGTGGTGAAGGGGGGCATGGAGGCAAGGACCCACTACTGAAGGGCGTGGTGAGGGGTGCATGGAGGCAAGGACCCACTACTGAAGGGGCGTGGTGGTGAAGGGGGGGGAGGCAAGGACCCACTACTGCAGGGGCGTGGTGGTGAGGGGGGCATGGAGGCAAGGACCCACTACTGAAGGGGCGTGGGGGTGAAGGTGGGCATGGAGGCAAGGACCCACTACTGAAGGGCGTGGTGGTGAAGGGGGCCATGGAGGCAAGGACCCACTACTGAAGGGGCGTGGTGGTGAAGGGGGCCATGGAGGCAAGGACCCACTACTGAAGGGGCGTGGTGGTGAAGGGGGCCATGGAGACAAGGACCCACTACTGAAGGGGCGTGGTGGTGAAGGGGGGCATGGAGGCAAGGACCCACTACTGAAGGGGCGTGGTGGTGAAGGGGGGCATGGAGGCAAGGACCCAATACTGAAGGGCCGTGGTGGTGAAGGGGGAGCCAAGGACCCACTACTGAAGGGACGTGGTGGTGAAGGGGGAGCCAAGGACCCACTACTGAAGGGACGTGGTGGTCAAGGGGGCATGGAGGCAAGGACCCACTACTGAGGGGCGTGGTGGTGAAGGGGGCATGGAGGCAAGGACCCACTACTGAAGGGGCGTGATGGTGAAGTAAGGGGGCATGGAGGCAAGGACCTACTACTGAAGGGGCGTGGTGGTGAAGGGGGTCCATGGAGGCAAGGACCCACTACTGAAGGGGCGTGGTGGTGAAGGGGGGCATGGAGGCAAGCACCCACTACTGAAGGGGCGTGATGGTGAAGGGGGCCATGGAGGCAATGACCCACTACTGAAGGTGCGTGGTGGTAAAGGGGGCATGGAGGCAAGGACCCACTACTGAAGGGGCGTGGTGGTGAAGGGGGCCATGGAGGCAAGGACCCACTACTGAAGGGGCGTAGTGGTGAAGGGGGCCATGGAGGCAAGGACCCACTACTGAAGGGGCGTGGTGGTGAAGGGGGGCATGGAGGCAAGGACCCACTACTGAAGGGGCGTGGTGGTGAAGGGGGCCATGGAGGCAAGGACCCACTACTGAAGGGCGTGGTGGTGAAGGGGTCCATGGAGGCAAGGACCCACTACTGAAGGGGCGTGGTGGTGAAGGGGTGCATGGAGGCAAGGACCCACTACTGAAGGGGCGTGGTGGTGAAGGGAGGCAAAACTTTGAGTGTCAACTTTTATCATGAAGGGTACCAATAGAAGCGCAATTTTATTAGCTTTCCATTGCTATATTTCGTTATCTGATCAATGAATTAGAACCATGCATAAATTAGCGTCAACTAAATAAATAAAATCATCAATCGGGTAATTTTCCCGATTGATGGTTATTTATTTAGTCAACGCTAATTTATACATGGTGCTAATTCATTTATCAGAAAACGAAATATATAAGTAAATAAATAACATCATCGATCGGGAAAATTACCCGATTGATGATTTTATTAATTTATTTAACGCTAATTTATGCATGGTTCTAATTCATTGATCAGATAACGAAATATAGCAATGGTAAGCTAATAAAATTGCGCTTCTATTGATACCCTTCATGATAAAAGTTGACACGCAAAGTTTTAAATGGCGAAGAGTTAAGTGAATATTAAATTCATGCATATTTCTTCATAGTCTCGTAATGGCATTTCTTTAGCGTGTTTTACTGTTTTTAATTTGATAATATTATAGAACAAACATTTACGAAGATTACAGTATATCATATATACTGATAAACCAGTCTATATGATAGTCCATAGACCACTATATCTCTTTGTCGGGCACCCCGCAGGCCCCTATGCAGCCCCGCAATTCAAAACTGTAATATAATGGCTTGTAAAGTGATTAGTATTTGTTATTAACTGTTGGGACAATTGATTGTTAGTGGGTCGTTGGTGGTGTATCAGCGCTGTCACATAGGCAGGAGTAACGTCAGCAAGAGGTGTAGTGGCGAGTCACTGGAGCGAGGGAAGGCAGTCCGCCTGCAGACTACAACACGAGACCCACCTCGCCACCACCACACCTGCCACCTGTTCGCTGCCCCGCCGCCAGTACTCACCCGTAGCTGTGTTGTGAACTGTGTACTATTTCCTCCACGTGTTTTGTTAAGTAAAGGGAAAAAGCAAGATTTGTTTTCCTTACTGCCACAAGCTATCTAGGCAGTATGGGGGATAAGTTTGACTTGAAGCTGATCCCTGAGTACGATGGCAGTGGTGCGCACGCTGTGGTGGAGTGGCTGGAGAAGCTGGAATTAGTCTGCAAGCTTCGAGGCGTCGACGATATAGCAAGTGTGATCCCACTACGCCTAACGGGAGGTGCCTTCGCCGTGTACCTACAGCTGGCCGAGGCGGACAGGAAAAAGACTGAAAAGGTGAAGGAGTTGCTGCTGGCCGCGTTTGCAGTAGATCCTTACGTGGCCTATGAACAGTTCGTGAGCCGAAAGTTGCGCAGTGGAGAGTCGCCAGATGTGTATTTGGCTGAGCTTCGGCGACTGGCATCTCTGTTTGGCGGAGTGGAGTGACAAAGCCCTTGCCTGCGCCTTCGTGGCTGGACTGCCGGAGGAAGTCCGCCAGCTACTCAGAGCTGGGTCACGTATGGAGGCTCTTGACTTGAACCAGATTCTGACGCGGGCAAGAGCGGTCATCAGGGACGACAGCCCCCTTGGATCATCGGAGGCGTGCCTTGGTGCCACAGCATGCTATGGCGCCGTGCCTCGTGTGGCTGCTGCAAGTCAACGGTGCTATGTGTGTGGTGGCCCTAATCATCTCGCCAGAGACTGTTTAGCTCGCCAACAAGCTCATGGCCGCACACGGCGACGAGTAAGGTGCTACCAATGTGGTGGTTTAGGCCACATTGCATCAGAGTGTTCGAGAAACGGGCATGGAGAGGGGGCGTCAGCGCCAGCCTCCTCTCATGGCGGTCAGTGAGTGAGGCGTTACCATGTGCTATGGTGAGTGTGGAGGGCGTACGTCGTCGTGTGTTGGTGGATACCGGGTGTTCCCGAAGTATCGTCCATGTTTCGTGCTGCCAGGCATGGACGAAGGGTGCCGTCGACATGGTTGGGCACTGTGAACGGGGAGAAGTGGCAGTGCGAGGGAACAGGTGTCGTACACCTCCAGCTTAGCGGCGGGGCTTCCACTGACGTTTGCGTGTGTGTAACAACTGCGAAGCCCCTTGGTTTTATGGTAATTCTCGGCATGGATGGCATAAACGGCCCTTGGGGGAGTTACAATCGATGCTCAGAATAGTGTTCGATTTGGCATAGAAAAGTCAGAGATCTGTGCGGCTGCCGACACCGTGGTGGCAGTGGAGGAACCTGATTTTAGTGCCAATTATGACCCTCTGTCTAATTGTTGGACGGCAGCCTGGAAGTGGTCAGGGGGTAAGGAGCCTGGTGTCCTGCGGAATACGGTAGAGGCTTACTCTGTGCCTCCCGAAGCAAGAGACTTGTATGAAGAGGAGCTCCAGAAGTGGATAGAGGATGGCTGGTTACTTCCGTACGACGAACATAAGTACGGACCAGCTAAAGGTCTGATTCCTCTCATGGCCGTTGTTCAACGCAACAAGAAGAAAGTGCGGCCAGTAATGGACTTCAGAGAGCTCAATGCACACATCGACGCGTTCACGACGGACTCTGACGTGTGCTCAGACAGACTGCGGGAGTGGCGGAGGCAAGGGGTGAATGTCTGCGTGATTGACCTTGCAAAGGCTTATCTCCAGATTAGAATTCACGACTCCTGTGCCATATCAGACTGTGAATTTTAAGGGCCAGAGGTATGCTTAACGCGACTGGGATTCGGCCTAAACGTTGCCCCGTTGGTTATGAAAGCAGTGCTCAACAGTGTTCTCTCACAAGATCCCATCGTTAGAAAAGGAACGTCAGCTTACATCGACGACATTCTTGTTAATGAAGACGTTGTTAAGGCCAGTCGTGTACAAGAACATCTCGAGAAATTTGGACTAACAAGCAAGCCATGCGAGCGACTTGCTGAAGGAGCACGAGTGTTGGGCCTGAGAGTCTGGGGGGAGCAGAGAGGCCTAGTGTGGAAGAGAGACAGCGAGGTGGACAACGTACCAAGTGAGTTGACGAGGCGGGTGGTGTTTTCGTTCTGCGGCAAGTTGGTGGGCCACTATCCTGTGTGTGGTTGGCTGCGAGTGGCGACGGGCTTCATCAAGAGGAGGACCAATTTCCTCTCAGAGGGATGGGATGAAGTCATCGTCGATGAAGAAATAAGGAGGTTTCTGGATGAGGTCGTGGCTGAAGTTAGGAAGAATGATCCTGTGAGAGGATTTTGGAGTGCCAGAGGCGACGAGGCCAGAGTTTGGGTGGACGCCAGTTCTTTGGCGCTTGGTGCTGCAGTAGAGATCGACGGCAGCATCGTTGAAGACGCCAGCTGGCTACGTAAAGAAGACTCGAGCCACATCAACATGGCCGAGTTGGATGCAGTTATCAGAGGATGAATCTCGCATTGGCCTGGAAGATCAGAACGGTGGAATTGATGACGGACTCCTCTACAGTGCATCGATGGATCTCTGATGGCCTCTCAGGTAGAAGCAGGCTTAAGACCAAGGCTGCGAGCGAGATGCTCATTCGGAGGAGAGTGGGCATAATACTGTCGTTGGTCGAGGAGTGCGGCCTCCAGCTGTCGGTTACTCTCGTTCCTTCTATCAACAACAAGGCTGACAGTTTGACACGCGTGCCGCAGCGTTGGCTGAAAGTCCCCGATGCCTGCCCTACAGCCACGCAACCAGTGTGTGCAGCCGTCGTTACTGTACCACACGACAAGATTGAAGAGATACACCATACTGCAGGTCATCCAGGTGTTAAAACGCACGCTTTATTTTGTAAGGCGAGTCGACCCAGCAGTCACCAGGCGGCAGGTGCAAGCTGTCGTCGCAAATTGTAAGGCGTGCCAATCTATCGACCCAGCACCAGTAAATTGGCGGAAGGGGAGCCTCGACGTGGAGAGAATCTGGCAGAGAGTCGGTATGGACATCACTCACTGTGGTGGACGGCCGTACCTAACTCTTATCGACTGTGGACCATCAAGATTTTCAGTTTGGTGTCAACTGAGGCTGCAGACCAGCGACAGCATCATTAAGCAGTTAGAAGCGGTGTTTTGTGAACGTGGGGCCCCGGAAGAGTTGTTGACGGACAACGACACCGCTTTTCGCAAGTAGGCTGTTTGCAGACTTCGCTAAGAGATGGGATGTGCGTCTCCGTTTTAGATGTGCACATGTCCCGTCAGGAAATGGCATAGTTGAAAGATGCCATCGGACTATAAAGGTTATTGCTGCGAGGAAAGGTTGCTCTGTAGCGGAGGCTGTATACCTGTACAACTTAAGGCCTCACGATGACCACGAATCTTCATCTGCCCCTGCTAACATGCTGTACCGGTATCCTGTCAGAATCCGAGGAGTGGATCCCTGTGAAGAAAGCAAGTTGGAAGCAGACGGCCCCACCAGCCTGGTGATGAAGTGTGGGTAAAACCACATAACTTGCGTTGTGATGGACAGCATAAGAGAGGTAAAGTTACTAACATCTTATCCACCAGGCTGTTGAAGTCGACGGAATCCCCGCCATGTTAGGGATCTTCATCACTTTACTCCCCAGACACCTCAGGAGGATGTTGTAACCACGGACACCGAGGACGATGAGCTTCTCATTCAGCTTCCTGGACAGGCTGATGAGGAGGAAGGAATTGACGAAGATGCTGCTGCTGGAGATGAGTTGGACCGAGAGCTTCCAAGGCGGTCATCGAGGGTTAGAAGGCCCCGAGTGTGTACTTTATGTGAATAGTATTCAGGGGGGAGTGTAATATAATGGCTTGTAAAGTGATTAGTATTTGTTATTAACTGTTGGGACAATTGATTGTTAGTGGGTCGTTGGTGGTGTATCAGCGCTGTCACATAGGCAGGAGTAACGTCAGCAAGAGGTGTAGTGGCGAGTCACTGGAGCGAGGGAAGGCAGTCCGCCTGCAGACTACAACACGAGACCCACCTCGCCACCACCACACCTGCCACCTGTTCGCTGCCCCGCCGCCAGTACTCACCCGTAGCTGTGTTGTGAACTGTGTACTATTTCCTCCACGTGTTTTGTTAAGTAAAGGGAAAAAGCAAGATTTGTTTTCCTTACTGCCACAAAAACATTGTCGCGTGTGCAGTCCAGGTATTCAGTGGTCTATGATCACACCTATTGGTGCCTTAGGCTTACTTCTAAAGCATTTATATCACACCTATTGGTGCCTTAGACTTACTTCTAACACTTATATCACACCTATTGGTGCCTTAGACTTACTTCTAACACTTATATCACACCTATTGGTGCCTTAAACTTACTTCTAACACTTATATCACACCTATTGGTGCCTTAGACTTACTTCTAACACTTATATCACACCTATTGGTGCCTTAGACTTACTTCTAACACTTATATCACACCTATTGGTGCCTTAGACTTACTTATAACACTTATATCACAGCTATTGGTGCCTTAGACTTACTTCTAACACTTATATCACAGCTATTGGTGCCTTAGACTTACTTCTAACACTTATATCACAGCTATTGGTGCCTTAGACTTACTTCTAACACTTATATCACAGCTATTGGTGCCTTAGACTTACTTCTAACACTTATATCACACCTATTGGAGTATTGATAGCCTTAGACTTACTTCTAACACTTATATCACACCTATTGGTGCCTTAGACTTACTTCTAACACTTATATCACACCTATTGGAGTATTGATAGCCTTAGACTTACTTCTAACACTTATATCACACCTATTGGAGTATTGATAGCCTTAGACTTACTTCTAACACTTATATCACAGCTATTGGTGCCTTAGACTTACTTCTAACACTTATATCACAGCTATTGGAGTATTGATAGCCTTAGACTTACTTCTAACACTTATATCACACCTATTGGTGCCTTAGACTTACTTCTAACACTTATATCACAGCTATTGGAGTATTGATAGCCTTAGACTTACTTCTAACACTTATATCACACCTATTGGAGTATTGATAGCCTTAGACTTACTTCTAACACTTATATCACACCTATTGGTGCCTTAGACTTACTTCTAACACTTATATCACACCTATTGGTGCCTTAGACTTACTTCTAACACTTATATCACACCTATTGGTGCCTTAGACTTACTTCTAACACTTATATCACAGCTATTGGTGCCTTAGACTTACTTCTAACACTTATATCACACCTATTGGTGCCTTAGACTTACTTCTAACACTTATATCACACCTATTGTGCCTTAAACTTACTTCTAACACTTATATCACACCTATTGGTGCCTAGACTTACTTCTAACACTTATATCACACCTATTGGTGCCTTAGACTTACTTCTAACACTTATATCACACCTATTGGAGTATTGATACCTTAGACTTACTTCTAACACTTATATCACACCTATTGGAGTATTGATAGCCTTAGACTTACTTCTAACACTTATATCACACCTATTGATGCCTTAGACTTACTTCTAACACTTATATCACACCTATTGGTGCCTTAGACTTACTTCTAACACTTATATCACACCTATTGGTGCCTTAGACTTACTTCTAACACTTATATCACAGCTATTGGTGCCTTAGACTTACTTCTAACACTTATATCACCTATTGGTGCCTTAGACTTACTTCTAACACTTATATCACAGCTATTGGTGCCTTAGACTTACTTCTAACACTTATATCACAGCTATTGGTGCCTTAGACTTACTTCTAACACTTATATCACAGCTATTGGTGCCTTAGACTTACTTCTAACACTTATATCACACCTATTGGTGCCTTAGACTTACTTCTAACACTTATATCACACCTATTGGTGCCTTAGACTTACTTCTAACACTTATATCACAGCTATTGGTGCCTTAGACTTACTTCTAACACTTATATCACACCTATTGGTGCCTTAGACTTACTTCTAACACTTATATCACACCTATTGGTGCCTTAGACTTACTTCTAAAGATGTATGACTATAATGATGTACTTCCTAAACGAGATATATGAGTGAGGAGTTTTTGAAGGTGCTATTCACTACTGCCCCAAGGAGAAGGTGCTATTCACTACTGCCCCAAGGAGAAGGTGCTATTCACTGCTGCCCCAAGGAGAAGGTGCTATTCACTGCTGCCCCAAGGAGAAGGTGCTATTCACTACTGCCCCAAGGAGAAGGTGCTATTCCTACTGCCCCAAGGAGAAGGTGCTATTCACTGCTGCCCCAAGGAGAAGGTGCTATTCACTGCTGCCCCAAGGAGAAGGTGCTATTCACTACTGCCCCAGGAGAAGGTGCTTTTCACTACTGCCCCAAGGAGAAGGTGCTATTCACTACTGCCCCAAGGAGAAGGTGCTATTCACTGCTGCCCCAAGGAGAAGGTGCTATTCACTACTGCCCCAAGGAGAAGGTGCTATTCACTACTCCCCCAAAGGGGAAAGGTGCTATTCACTACTGCCCCAGGAAAAGGGTTTGCTATTCACTACTGCCCCAAGAGAAGGTGCTATTCACTGCTGCCCCAGGAAAGGTGCTATTCACTATTTCCCCCAAGGAGAAGGTGCTATTCACTACTGCCCCAAGGAGAAGGTGCTATTCACTACGGGTCCCAAGGAGAAGGTGCTATTCACTACTGCCCCAAAGGGAAGGTGCTATTCACTACTGCCCCAAGGAGAGGTGCTTTTCCCACTGCTGCCCCAAGGAGAAGGTGCTATTCACTGCTGCCCCAAGGAGAAGGTGCTATTCACTACTGCCCCAAGGAGAGGTGCTATTCACTACTGCCCCAAGGAGAAGGTGCTATCACTGCTGCCCCAAGGAGAAGGTGCTATTCACTACTGCCCCAAGGAGAAGGTGCTATTCACTATTTGCCCCAAGGAGAAGGTGCTATTCACTACTGCCCCAAGGAGGAAGGTGCTATTAAACTGCTGCCCCAAGGAGAAGGTGCTATTCACTACTGCCCCAAGGAGAAGGTGCTATTCACGCTCCCCAAGGGAAGGTGCTTTTCACTGCGCCCCCGAGAAGGTGCTATTCACTACTCCCCCAAGGGAAAGGTGTATTCACTACTCCCCAAAAGGAAAGGTGCTTTTCATGCCCCCCAAGGAAAAGGGGCTTTCACTACTGCCCAAGGAAAAAGGTGCTATTCACTACTGCCCCAAGGAAAGGGCTATTCACTGCTGCCCCAAGGAAAAATCTATTCACTCTGCCCCAAGGGAAGGTGTATTCAGCTGCCCCAAGGAAAAGGTGCATTCACCTCCCCCCGGAGAAGGTGCTATTCCTACTGCCCCAAGGAAGGTGCTATTAAATACCCCCCACAAGGAGAAGGTGCTTTTCACTCTGCCACAGGAAGGTGTTTCCTCCTCCCCCAAGGAAAAGGGTGCTTTTTCACTATCCCCCAAGGAAGGTGCTATTCATACTGCCCAAGGAAAGGTGCTATTCCTACGTCCCAAGGGGGGAAGGTGCTTTTCATACCCCCCCAAGGAAAAAGGTGCTATTCCCACTCCCCAAAAGGGAAAAGGGTGCTTTTCACTACTCCCCCAAGGAAAAGGTGCTATTCACTCTCCCCCAAGGAAAAGGTGCTATTCACTACTCCCCCAAGGAGAAGGTGTATTCACTACGCCCCAAGGAAAGGTGTATTCCTACTGCCCCAAGGAAAGGTGCTTTTCACTCTGTCCCAAGGAGAAGGTGCTATCACTACTCCCCCAAAGGAAAAAGGGTGCTATTCACTACTGCCAAAAAGGAGAAGGTGTTTTATTCCCANGGCTATTCATTTTTCAGGTTTCTATATTACCGATGATGATTTTTTAATTATTTAACCAATTTATGCATGGTTCTAATCATGATCAATACGAAATATATCAATGGAAAGCTAATAAAATTGTGCTTCTATTGATACCCTTCATGATAAAAGTTGACACGCAAAGTTTTAAATGGCGAAGAGTTAGTGAATATTAAGTTCATGCATATTTCTTCATAGTCTCGTAATGGCATTTCTTTAGCGTGTTTTACTGTTTTTTATTTGATAATATTATAGAACAAACATTTATGAAGATTACAGTATATCATATATACTGATAAACCAGTCTATATGATAGTCCATAGACCACTATATCTCTTTGTCGGGCGCCCCGCAGGCCCCTATGCAGCCCTGCAATTCAAAACATTGTCGCGAGAACAGTCCAGGTATACAGTGGTCTATGATCACACCTATTGGTGCCTTAGACTTACTTCTAACACTTATATCACACCTATTGGTGCCTTAGACTTACTTCTAACACTTATATCACACCTATTGGTGCCTTAGACTTACTTCTAACACTTATATCACACCTATTGGTGCCTTAGACTTACTTCTAACACTTATATCACACCTATTGGTGCCTTAGACTTTCTTCTAACACTTATATCACACCTATTGGTGCCTTAGACTTACTTCTAACACTTATATCACAGCTATTGGTGCCTTAGACTTACTTCTAACACTTATATCACACCTATTGGTGCCTTAGACTTACTTCTAACACTTATATCACACTATTGGTGCCTTAGACTTCTTCTAACACTTATATCACACCTATTGGTGCCTTACTTACTTCTAACACTTATATCACACCTATTGGTGCCTTAGACTTACTTCTAACACTTATATCACACCTATTGGTGCCTTAGACTTTCTTCTAACACTTATATCACACCTATTGGTGCCTTACTTACTTCTAACACTTATATCACACCTATTGGTGCCTTAGACTTTCTTCTAACACTTATATCACACCTATTGGTGCCTTACTTACTTCTAACACTTATATCACACCTATTGGTGCCTTAGACTTACTTCTAACACTTATATCACACCTATTGGTGCCTTATACTTACTTCTAACACTTATATCACACCTATTGGTGCCTTATACTTACTTCTAACACTTATATCACACCTATTGGTGCCTTAGACTTACTTCTAACACTTATATCACACCTATTGGTGCCTTAGACTTACTTCTAACACTTATATCACACCTATTGGTGCCTTAGACTTACTTCTAACACTTATATCACACCTATTGGTGCCTTAGACTTACTTCTAACACTTATATCACAGCTATTGGAGTATTGATAGCCTTAGACTTACTTCTAACACTTATATCACAGCTATTGGTGCCTTAGACTTACTTCTAACACTTATATCACACCTATTGGTGCCTTAGACTTACTTCTAACACTTATATCACACCTATTGGTGCCTTAGACTTACTTCTAACACTTATATCACACCTATTGGTGCCTTAGACTTACTTCTAACACTTATATCACACCTATTGGTGCCTTAGACTTACTTCTAACACTTATATCACACCTATTGGAGTATTGATAACCTTAGACTTACTTCTAACACTTATATCACACCTATGGTGCCTTAGACTTACTTCTAACACTTATATCACACCTATTGGTGCCTTAGACTTACTTCTAACACTTATATCACACCTATTGGTGCCTTACTTACTTCTAACACTTATATCACACCTATTGGTGCCTTAGACTTACTTCTAACACTTATATCACAGCTATTGGTGCCTTAGACTTACTTCTAACACTTATATCACACCTATTGGTGCCTTAGACTTACTTCTAACACTTATATCACAGCTATTGGTGCCTTAGACTTACTTCTAACACTTATATCACAGCTATTGGTGCCTTAGACTTACTTCTAACACTTATATCACACCTATTGGAGTATTGATAACCTTAGACTTACTTCTAACACTTATATCACAGCTATTGGTGCCTTAGACTTACTTCTAACACTTATATCACACCTATTGGTGCCTTAGACTTACTTCTAACACTTATATCACAGCTATTGGTGCCTTAGACTTACTTCTAACACTTATATCACACCTATTGGTGCCTTAGACTTACTTCTAACACTTATATCACAGCTATTGGTGCCTTAGACTTTCTTCTAACACTTATATCACACCTATTGGTGCCTTAGACTTACTTCTAACACTTATATCACACCTATGGTGCCTTAGACTTACTTCTAACACTTATATCACAGCTATTGGTGCCTTAGACTTACTTCTAACACTTATATCACACCTATTGGTGCCTTAGACTTACTTCTAACACTTATATCACAGCTATTGGTGCCTTAGACTACTTCAACACTTATATCACACCTATTGGTGCCTTAGACTTACTTCTAACACTTATATCACAGCTATTGGTGCCTTAGACTTACTTCTAACACTTATATCACACCTATTGGTGCCTTAGACTTACTTCTAACACTTATATCACAGCTATTGGAGTATTGATAACCTTAGACTTACTTCTAACACTTATATCACACCTATTGGTGCCTTAGACTTACTTCTAACACTTATATCACAGCTATTGGAGTATTGATAACCTTAGACTTACTTCTAACACTTATATCACACCTATTGGTGCCTTAGACTTACTTCTAACACTTATATCACACCTATGGTGCCTTAGACTTACTTCTAACACTTATATCACACCTATTGGTGCCTTAGACTTACTTCTAACACTTATATCACAGCTATTGGAGTATGATAGCCTTAGACTTACTTCTAACACTTATATCACAGCTTTTGGTGCCTTAGACTTACTTCTAACACTTTATCAACCTATTGGTGCCTTAGACTACTTCTAACACTTATATCACAGCTATTGGAGTATTGATAGCCTTAGACTTACTTCTAACACTTATATCACAGCTATTGGTGCCTTAGACTTACTTCTAACACTTATATCACAGCTATTGGTGCCTTAGACTTACTTCTAACACTTATATCACAGCTATGATGCCTTAGACTTACTTCTAAACTTATACACACCTATTGGTGCCTTAGACTTACTTCTAACACTTATACACAGCTATTGGGCCTAGACTTACTTCTAACACTTATATCACACTATTGGTGCCTTAGACTTACTTCTAACACTTATATCACAGCTATTGGAGTATTGATAACCTTAGACTTATCTAAACTTTATCACAGCTATTGGTGCCTTAGACTTACTTCTAACACTTATATCACAGCTATTGATGCCTTAGACTTACTTCTAACACTTATATCACACCTATTGGTGCCTTAGACTTACTTCTAACACTTATATCACAGCTATTGGAGTATTGATACCTTAGACTACTTCTAACACTTATATCACAGCTATTGGTGCCTTAGACTACTTCTAACACTTATATCACACCTATGGTGCTTAGATTTCTTCTAACACTTATATCACAGCTATTGATGCCTTAGACTTACTTCTAACACTTATATCACAGCTATTGGTGCCTTAGACTTACTTCTAACACTTATATCACACCTATTGGTGCCTTAGACTTACTTCTAACACTTATATCACAGCTATTGGTGCCTTAGACTTACTTCTAACACTTATATCACAGCTATTGGTGCCTTAGACTTACTTCTAACACTTATATCACACCTATTGGTGCCTTAGACTTACTTCTAACACTTATATCACAGCTATTGGTGCCTTAGACTTACTTCTAACACTTATATCACAGCTATTGGTGCCTTAGACTTACTTCTAACACTTATATCACACCTATTGGAGTATTGATAACCTTAGACTTACTTCTAACACTTATATCACAGCTATTGGTGCCTTAGACTTACTTCTAACACTTATATCACACCTATTGGTGCCTTAGACTTACTTCTAACACTTATATCACAGCTATTGGTGCCTTAGACTTACTTCTAACACTTATATCACACCTATTGGTGCCTTAGACTTACTTCTAACACTTATATCACAGCTATTGGTGCCTTAGACTTTCTTCTAACACTTATATCACAGCTATTGGTGCCTTAGACTTACTTCTAACACTTATATCACACCTATTGGTGCCTTAGACTTACTTCTAACACTTATATCACAGCTATTGGAGTATTGATAACCTTAGACTTACTTCTAACACTTATATCACACCTATTGGTGCCTTAGACTTACTTCTAACACTTATATCACAGCTATTGGAGTATTGATAACCTTAGACTTACTTCTAACACTTATATCACACCTATTGGTGCCTTAGACTTACTTCTAACACTTATATCACACCTATTGGTGCCTTAGACTTACTTCTAACACTTATATCACACCTATTGGTGCCTTAGACTTACTTCTAACACTTATATCACAGCTATTGGAGTATTGAAGCCTTAGACTTACTTCTAACACTTATATCACAGCTATTGGTGCCTTAGACTTACTTCTAACACTTATATCACACCTATGGTGCCTTAGACTTACTTCTAACACTTATATCACAGCTATTGGAGTATTGATAGCCTTAGACTTACTTCTAACACTTATATCACAGCTATTGGTGCCTTAGACTTACTTCTAAACACTTATATCACACCTATTGGTGCCTTAGACTTACTTCTAACACTTATATCACAGCTATTGGTGCCTTAGACTTACTTCTAACACTTATATCACACCTATTGGTGCCTTAGACTTACTTCTAACAACTTATATCACAGCTATTGGTGCCTTAGACTTACTTCTAACACTTATATCACAGCTATTGGTGCCTTAGACTTACTTCTAACACTTATATCACAGCTATTGATGCCTTAGACTTACTTCTAACACTTATATCACACCTATTGGTGCCTTAGACTTACTTCTAACACTTATATCACAGCTATTGGTGCCTTAGACTTACTTCTAACACTTATATCACACCTATTGGTGCCTTAGACTTACTTCTAACACTTATATCACAGCTATTGGAGTATTGATAACCTTAGACTTACTTCTAACACTTATATCACAGCTATTGGTGCCTTAGACTTACTTCTAACACTTATATCACAGCTATTGATGCCTTAGACTTACTTCTAACACTTATATCACACCTATTGGTGCCTTAGACTTACTTCTAACACTTATATCACAGCTATTGGAGTATTGATAACCTTAGACTTACTTCTAACACTTATATCACAGCTATTGGTGCCTTAGACTTACTTCTAACACTTATATCACAGCTATTGGTGCCTTAGACTTACTTCTAACACTTATATCACAGCTATTGGTGCCTTAGACTTACTTCTAACACTTATATCACAGCTATTGGAGTATTGATAACCTTAGACTTACTTCTAACACTTATATCACAGCTATTGGTGCCTTAGACTTACTTCTAACACTTATATCACACCTATTGGTGCCTTAGACTTACTTCTAACACTTATATCACAGCTATTGATGCCTTAGACTACTTCTAACACTTATATCACAGCTATTGGTGCCTTAGACTTACTTCTAACACTTATATCACACCTATTGGTGCCTTAGACTTACTTCTAACACTTATATCACAGCTATTGGTGCCTTAGACTTACTTCTAACACTTATATCACAGCTATTGGTGCCTTAGACTTACTTCTAACACTTATATCACACCTATTGGTGCCTTAGACTTACTTCTAACACTTATATCACAGCTATTGGTGCCTTAGACTTACTTCTAACACTTATATCACAGCTATTGGTGCCTTAGACTTACTTCTAACACTTATATCACACCTATTGGAGTATTGATAACCTTAGACTTACTTCTAACACTTATATCACAGCTATTGGTGCCTTAGACTTACTTCTAACACTTATATCACACCTATTGGTGCCTTAGACTTACTTCTAACACTTATATCACAGCTATTGGTGCCTTAGACTTACTTCTAACACTTATATCACACCTATTGGTGCCTTAGACTTACTTCTAACACTTATATCACAGCTATTGGTGCCTTAGACTTTCTTCTAACACTTATATCACACCTATTGGTGCCTTAGACTTACTTCTAACACTTATATCACACCTATTGGTGCCTTAGACTTACTTCTAACACTTATATCACAGCTATTGGTGCCTTAGACTTACTTCTAACACTTATATCACACCTATTGGTGCCTTAGACTTACTTCTAACACTTATATCACAGCTATTGGAGTATTGATAACCTTAGACTTACTTCTAACACTTATATCACACCTATTGGTGCCTTAGACTTACTTCTAACACTTATATCACAGCTATTGGAGTATTGATAACCTTAGACTTACTTCTAACACTTATATCACACCTATTGGTGCCTTAGACTTACTTCTAACACTTATATCACACCTATTGGTGCCTTAGACTTACTTCTAACACTTATATCACACCTATTGGTGCCTTAGACTTACTTCTAACACTTATATCACACCTATTGGTGCCTTAGACTTACTTCTAACACTTATATCACAGCTATTGGAGTATTGATAGCCTTAGACTTACTTCTAACACTTATATCACAGCTATTGGTGCCTTAGACTTACTTCTAACACTTATATCACACCTATTGGTGCCTTAGACTTACTTCTAACACTTATATCACAGCTATTGGAGTATTGATAGCCTTAGACTTACTTCTAACACTTATATCACAGCTATTGGTGCCTTAGACTTACTTCTAACACTTATATCACACCTATTGGTGCCTTAGACTTACTTCTAACACTTATATCACAGCTATTGGAGTATTGATAACCTTAGACTTACTTCTAACACTTATATCACACCTATTGGTGCCTTAGACTTACTTCTAACACTTATATCACAGCTATTGGAGTATGATAACCTTAGACTTACTTCTAACACTTATATCACACCTATTGGTGCCTTAGACTTACTTCTAACACTTATATCACAGCTATTGGAGTATTGATAACCTTAGACTTACTTCTAACACTTATATCACACCTATTGGTGCCTTAGACTTACTTCTAACACTTATATCACAGCTATTGGTGCCTTAGACTTACTTCTAACACTTATATCACACCTATTGGTGCCTTAGACTTACTTCTAACACTTATATCACAGCTATTGGTGCCTTAGACTTACTTCTAACACTTATATCACAGCTATTGGTGCCTTAGACTTACTTCTAACACTTATATCACAGCTATTGATGCCTTAGACTTACTTCTAACACTTATATCACACCTATTGGTGCCTTAGACTTACTTCTAACACTTATATCACAGCTATTGGTGCCTTAGACTTACTTCTAACACTTATATCACACCTATTGGTGCCTTAGACTACTTCTAACACTTATATCACAGCTATTGGAGTATTGATAACCTTAGACTTACTTCTAACACTTATATCACAGCTATTGGTGCCTTAGACTTACTTCTAACACTTATATCACAGCTATTGATGCCTTAGACTTACTTCTAACACTTATATCACACCTATTGGTGCCTTAGATTTACTTCTAAACACTTATATCACAGCTATTGGAGTATTGATAACCTTAGACTTACTTCTAACACTTATATCACAGCTATTGGTGCCTTAGACTTACTTCTAACACTTATATCACAGCTATTGGTGCCTTAGACTTACTTCTAAAGATGTATGACTATAATGATGTACTTCCTAAACGAGATATATGAGTGAGGAGTTTTTGAAGGTGCTATTCACTACTGCCCCAAGGAGAAGGTGCTATTCACTACTGCCCCAAGGAGAAGGTGCTATTCACTACTGCCCCAGGAGAAGGTGCTATTCACTGCTCCCCCAAGGAGAAGGGGGCTATTCACTGCTGCCCCAAGGAGAAGGTGCTATTCACTGCTGCCCCAAGGAGAAGGTGCTATTCACTGCTGCCCCAAGGAGAAGGTGCTATTCACTACTGCCCCAAGGAGAAGGTGCTATTCACTGCTGCCCCAAGGAGAAGGTGCTATTCACTGCTGCCCCAAGGAGAAGGTGCTATTCACTACTGCCACAAGGAGAAGGTGCTATTCACTACTGCCCCAAGGAGAAGGTGCTATTCACTACTGCCCCAAGGAGAAGGTGCTATTCACTACTGCCCCAAGGAGAAGGTGCTATTCACTACTGCCCCAAGGAGAAGGTGCTATTCACTACTGCCCCAAGGAGAAGTGCTATTCACTACTGCCCAAGGAGAAGGTGCTATTCACTACTGCCCCAAGGAGAAGGTGCTATTCACTACTGCCCCAAGGAGAAGGTGCTATTCACTACTGCCCCAAGGAGAAGGTGCTATTCACTGCTGCCCCAAGGAGAAGGTGCTATTCACTGCTGCCCCAAGGAGAAGGTGCTATTCACTACTGCCCCAAGGAGAAGGTGCTATTCACTACTGCCCCAAGGAGAAGGTGCTATTCACTACTGCCACAAGGAGAAGGTGCTATTCACTACTGCCCCAAGGAGAAGGTGCTATTCACTACTGCCCCAAGGAGAAGGTGCTATTCACTACTGCCCCAAGGAGAAGGTGCTATTCACTACTGCCCCAAGGAGAAGGTGCTATTCACTACTGCCCCAAGGAGAAGGTGCTATTCACTACTGCCCCAAGGAGAAGGTGCTATTCACTGCTGCCCCAAGGAGAAGGTGCTATTCACTACTGCCCCAAGGAGAAGGTGCTATTCACTGCTGCCCCAAGGAGAAGGTGCTATTCACTACTGCCCCAAGGAGAAGGTGCTATTCACTACTGCCCAAGGAGAAGGTGCTATTCACTACTGCCACAAGGAGAAGGTGCTATTCACTGCTGCCCCAAGGAGAAGGTGCTATTCACTACTGCCCAAGGAGAAGGTGCTATTCACTGCTGCCCCAAGGAGAAGGTGCTATTCACTACTGCCCCAAGGAGAAGGTGCTATTCACTACTGCCCCAAGGAGAAGGTGCTATTCACTACTGCCACAAGGAGAAGGTGCTATTCACTGCTGCCCCAAGGAGAAGGTGCTATTCACTACTGCCCCAAGGAGAAGGTGCTATTCACTGCTGCCCCAAGGAGAAGGTGCTATTCACTACTGCCCCAAGGAGAAGGTGCTATTCACTGCTGCCCCAAGGAGAAGGTGCTATTCACTGCTGCCCCAAGGAGAAGGTGCTATTCACTACTGCCACAAGGAGAAGGTGCTATTCACTACTGCCCCAAGGAGAAGGTGCTATTCACTGCTGCCCCAAGGAGAAGGTGCTATTCACTGCTGCCCCAAGGAGAAGGTGCTATTCACTACTGCCCCAAGGAGAAGGTGCTATTCACTACCCCAAGGAGAAGGAAACACATAGAAATGCTGGTGATCAACATAATTCATTTAGTACAATTATAGGGTGACATCATAAGTCTATTGGTGACCTCTAATACATCCAAACTTTGACACTTACAATCATCAAACTTTGACACTTACAATCATCAAACTTTGACACTTACAATCATCAAACTTTGACACTTAGCTACAATCATGAAACTTGAAATTTCTGCATTTGGCCAACTTTATTTTTTCCAGTTTTCTCGCTTAATGATCTCCCATGCCTGAACCTGCTGGCTACTTCCTGCTCTACAATCAAGGTAATATATATATATATATATATATATATATATATATATATATATATATATATATATATATATATATACATATATATATATATATATATATATATATATATATATATATATATATATATATATATATATATATATAATATATATATATATATATATATATATATATATATATATATATATATATATCAGACATACAACTACATTTTTAAGAAATATCTGAACAAGGGTTGGCCAAGCAAACTACTGCAATTCTAAAAATCCCCACCAAGAACAGGTTCCCTACACAGCCGCAGGGAGAGTGGGAGGGAAATTTAAAGTTCATGAATGATACAAAATAACATTATTAGCTACACAACATTTGCTTTCAAATACAAATTATGATTAAAATTATACTCTAAATATAGATTGATTTTAAGTGCAATGAAAAATCTACCAGGTAAGATGTGTAAATAGGAATTGGTAATGATGGTCTAATTTGCTCCACAAAACACTATTATCCTCCTATCCCTGTCTGTCTGCTGTTTATCTATGTCATTGATCTATTCCACTGTCTCTCTGCATCTCTTACACAATCCCAGGCATAATATATGCAATATTATCGAGTGTCTGCGTCAGTGTTGCCTGGTTAACGGATCCTTTAAGATGGGTCACATGATCAGCGAGGCAGGTTAATGGTCCCAAAACACACAGCATGGAGTCCAGCAACACAGAAAGGCTGCCAGACACAGCTATTTGGCCCTGAAAGTGTACAATCAATGTAGTCATCAAACCTGAACACAGCTCCATCGATCTATCAATCTATCTATCTATATGCATATTCATGAACATCATATTCCCTGGTCTGCAAAATGTTGAGAGGATATGTTTTTGTGAGACAAGAGGGATACGGAAGGTCGTGGGAAGAAGCTGAAGAGGACCGTCAGAGAGATATCAAGAAGTATTGCTTCCCAGACAGATCCATTGCACTGTGGAACAACCTGGATAAACACAGGCCAAGCATAGTCACCACTTCAAAGCCAAAATGGATCAAAGTAGTTTTGCAGACGGGATAGTACCAGCTTTTTTTCCTGTAAATAACAACTACACTAGCAGTGTATTTTATAGCAGTGTATAGAGCATCAATGGGTCTGGAAAACATTGATAGAGAAGATCTGTTTGTGTGGGACGACAGAAGTACAAGAGGTCATGAGAAGAAATTGAAAAGGACAACATGCAAGAGGGACATAAAAAAATACAGCTTCCCGTATAGAAGCCTAGAAGCCTGGAACAACCTTGATGCAAAAGTGATTCATGCAAGAAGTATTCAGGACTTCAAAGGCAAACTGGATAATAGTAGATTTGGAGACGGGACAGTACGAGCATAGCTCTTTTCCTGTATGTTACAACTAGGTCAATACAACTAGGTAAATACAACTAGGTCAATACAACTAGGTCAATACAACTAGGTCAATACAACTAGGTCAATACAACTAGGTCAATACAACTAGGTCAATACAACTAGGTCAATACAACTAGGTCAATACAACTAGGTCATATAAACTAGGTCAATACAAACTAGGTCAATACAACTAGGTCAATACAACTAGGTCAATACAACTAGGTCAATACAACTAGGTCAATACAACTAGGTCAATACACACAGAATAAGTGTCACGTGATGGAAATTGGAAAAAGCAAAAAAATATAAATGGCTTTATAAAACGGGATATGAAGTAATTAGCAGGGTTCCTGAAGAACAGGACCTGGGTGATCATGTCAAATAATCTACAACAGAAAAACATGTACGTAAATGGCGGCGTAGAAATGGACCAGGCGTACAACAAGTCCACCCAAGATTATTAGCTACAGATTACGGGTCAGGCCTAGACTTGCCGTATAAGTCGGCCCTCAAAATACGGTAGGCTAAAGGTAGGCCAAAAATACGGTAGGCCAAGGCTTGAATGTGGATAGGCTGCGGTAGGGTATACGGTAACCTGTCACAATTACACATAACACCACACCACTTATTGAAGATATGNACCCACACACCACCACACCATACACATTGCTGGGAAATAAGAATGGCATTCAAATATCTGGATGAAGAGATGATCAAGAAATTGATAACATCTCAGATTCGACCAAGGTTGGAATATGCGGCAGTGATTTGGTCACCACATAAAAAGAAGGATATAAGGAAGATTGAGAGAATACAAAGAGCAGCCACAAAAATGGCTCCAAGCCTGAGAGATTTACCATATGAAGAAAGACTTTCAAGACTAAAACTCCCAACACTTGAGAAAAGAAGAGAAAGGGGAGATTTTATAGCAGTGTATAGAGCATCAATGGGTCTGGAAAAAAATGATAGAAATGATCTGTTTGTGTGGGACGACAGAAGTACAAGAGGTCATGAGAAGAAATTGAAAAGGACAACATGCAAGAGGGACATAAAAAAATACAGCTTCCCGTATAGAAGCCTAGAAGCCTGGAACAACCTTGATGCAAAAGTGATTAATGCAAGAAGTATTCAGGACTTCAAAGGCAAACTGGATAATAGTAGATTTGGAGACGGGGCAGTACGAGCATAGCTCTTTTCCTGTATGTTACAACTAGGTCAATACAACTAGGTCAATACAACTAGGTCAATACAACTAGGTCAATACAACTAGGTCAATACAACTAGGTCAATACAACTAGGTCAATACAACTAGGTCAATACAACTAGGTCAATACAACTAGGTCAATACAACTAGGTCAATACAACTAGGTCAATACAACTAGGTCAATACAACTAGGTCAATACAACTAGGTCAATACAACTAGGTCAATACAACTAGGTCAATACAACTAGGTCAATACAACTAGGTCAATACAACTAGGTCAATACAACTAGGTCAATACAACTAGGTCAATACAACTAGGTCAATACAACTAGGTCAATACAACTAGGTCAATACAACTAGGTCAATACACACAGAATAAGTGTCACGTGATGGAAATTTGAAAAAGCAAAAAAATATAAATGGCTTTATAAAACGGGATATGAAGTAATTACCAGGGTTCCTGAAGAACAGGACCTGGGGTGATCATGTCAAATAGCCTACAACCAGAAAAACATGTACCGTAAATGGCGGCGTAGAAGTGGACCAGGCGTACATACAAGTCCACCCCAAGATTATTAGCTCCAGATTACGGGTCAGGCCTAGACTTGCCGTATAAGTCGGCCCTCAAAATACGGTAGGCTACTGGTAGGCCAAGGCTTGAATGTGGATAGGCTGCGGTAGGGTATACGGTAACCTGTCGCAAAACACATAACACCACACCACTTATATGAAGATATGAATCTTTATTATAGGTTCGCTTCTTGTTTTCACTTGAAAAACACCCTAGTGCCCTGATTGTACCACTATATACTGTATATTATAGTAAAACACCCTAGTGCCCTGATAGTACTGCTATATACTGTATATTATAGTAAAACACCCTAGTGCCCTGATAGTACTGCTATATACTGTATATTATAGTAAAACACCCTAGTGCCCTGATAGTACCACTATATACTGTATATTATAGTAAAACACCCTAGTGCCCTGATTGTACCACTATATACTGTATATTATAGTAAAACACACTAGTGCCCTGATAGTACTGCTATATACTGTATATTATAGTAAAACACACTAGTGCCCTGATAGTACTGCTATATACTGTATATTATAGTAAAACACACTAGTGCCCTGATAGTACTGCTATATACTGTATATTATAGTAAAACACACTAGTGCCCTGATAGTACCACTATATACTGTATATTATAGTAAAACACACTAGTGCCCTGATAGTACTGCTATATACTGTATATTATAGTAAAACACACTAGTGCCCTGATAGTACTGCTATATACTGTATATTATAGTAAAACACTAGTGCCCTGATAGTACTGCTATATACTGTATATTATAGTAAAACACCCTAGTGCCCTGATGTACCACTATATACTGTATATTATAGTAAAACACCCTAGTGCCCTGATAGTACTGCTATATACTGTATATTATAGTAAAAACACACTAGTTGCCCTGATAGTACCACATATATACTGTATATTATAGTAAAACACACTAGTGCCCTGATAGTACTGCTATATACTGTATATTATAGTAAAACACACTAGTGCCCTGATAGTACCACTATATACTGTATATTATAGTAAAACACCCTAGTGCCCTGATAGTACTGCTATATACTGTATATTATAGTAAAACACCCTAGTGCCCTGATTGTACTGCTATATACTGTATATTATAGTAAAACACACTAGTGCCCTGATAGTACTGCTATATACTGTATATTATAGTAAAACACACTAGTGCCCTGATAGTACTGCTATATACTGTATATTATATAGTAAAACACCCTAGTGCCTGATTGTACCACTATATACTGTATATTATAGTAAAACACCCTAGTGCCCTGATTGTACCACTATATACTGTATATTATAGTAAAACACCCTAGTGCCCTGATAGTACTGCTATATACTGTATATTATAGTAAAACACCCTAGTGCCCTGATTGTACCACTATATACTGTATTTATAGTAAAACACCCTAGTGCCCTGATAGTACTGCTATATACTGTATATTATAGTAAAACACCCTAGTGCCCTGAAGTACTGCTATATACTGTATATTATAGTAAAACACACTAGTGCCCTGATAGTACTGCTATATACTGTATATTATAGTAAAACACCCTAGTGCCCTGATTGTACCACTATATACTGTATATTATAGTAAAACACCCTAGTGCCCTGATAGTACTGCTATATACTGTATATTATAGTAAAACACCCTAGTGCCCTGATAGTACCACTATATACTGTATATTATAGTAAAACACCCTAGTGCCCTGATAGTACTGCTATATACTGTATATTATAGTAAAACACACTAGTGCCCTGATTGTACTGCTATATACTGTATATTATAGTAAAACACCCTAGTGCCCTGATAGTACTGCTATATACTGTATATTATAGTAAAACACCCTAGTGCCCTGATAGTACTGCTATATACTGTATATTATAGTAAAACACCCTAGTGCCCTGATAGTACTGCTATATACTGTATATTATAGTAAAACACACTAGTGCCCTGATAGTACTGCTATATACTGTATATTATAGTAAAACACCCTAGTGCCCTGATAGTACTGCTATATACTGTATATTATAGTAAAACACCCTAGTGCCCTGATAGTACTGCTATATACTGTATATTATAGTAAAACACCCTAGTGCCCTGATAGTACTGCTATATACTGTATATTATAGTAAAACACCCTAGTGCCCTGATAGTACCACTATATACTGTATATTATAGTAAAACACCCTAGTGCCCTGATTGTACCACTATATACTGTATATTATAGTAAAACACCCTAGTGCCCTGATAGTACTGCTATATACTGTATATTATAGTAAAACACCCTAGTGCCCTGATAGTACTGCTATATACTGTATATTATAGTAAAACACTCTAGTGCCCTGATAGTACTGCTATATACTGTATATTATAGTAAAACACCCTAGTGCCCTGATTGTACCACTATATACTGTATATTATAGTAAAACACCCTAGTGCCTGATTGTACCACTATATACTGTATATTATAGTAAAACACACTAGTGCCCTGATTAGTACTGCTATATACTGTATATTATAGTAAAACACTCTAGTGCCCTGATAGTACTGCTATATACTGTATATTATAGTAAAACACCCTAGTGCCCTGATTGTACCACTATATACTGTATATTATAGTAAAACACCCTAGTGCCCTGATAGTACTGCTATATACTGTATATTATAGTAAAACACCCTAGTGCCCTGATTGTACCACTATATACTGTATATTATAGTAAAACACCCTAGTGCCTGATAGTACTGCTATATACTGTATATTATAGTAAAACACACTAGTGCCCTGATAGTACTGCTATATACTGTATATTATAGTAAAACACCCTAGTGCCCTGATAGTACCACTATATACTGTATATTATAGTAAAACACCCTAGTGCCCTGATAGTACTGCTATATACTGTATATTATAGTAAAACACACTAGTGCCCTGATTGTACCACTATATACTGTATATTATAGTAAAACACCTAGTGCCCTGATAGTACTGCTATATACTGTATATTATAGTAAAACACCCTAGTGCCCTGATAGTACTGCTATATACTGTATATTATAGTAAAACACACTAGTTGCCCTGATAGTACTGCTATATACTGTATATTATAGTAAAACACCCTAGTGCCCTGATAGTACTGCTATATACTGTATATTATAGTAAAACACCCTAGTGCCCTGATTGTACTGCTATATACTGTATATTATAGTAAAACACCCTAGTGCCCTGATAGTACTGCTATATACTGTATATTATAGTAAAACACCCTAGTGCCCTGATAGTACTGCTATATACTGTATATTATAGTAAAACACCCTAGTGCCCTGATAGTACTGCTATATACTGTATATTATAGTAAAACACACTAGTGCCCTGATAGTACTGCTATATACTGTATATTATAGTAAAACACCCTAGTGCCCTGATAGTACTGCTATATACTGTATATTATAGTAAAACACCCTATGCCCTGATAGTACTGCTATATACTGTATATTATAGTAAAACACACTAGTGCCCTGATAGTACTGCTATATACTGTATATTATAGTAAAACACCTAGTGCCCTGATAGTACTGCTATATACTGTATATTATAGTAAAACACCCTAGTGCCCTGATAGTACTGCTATATACTGTATATTATAGTAAAACACTAGTGCCCTGATAGTACTGCTATATACTGTATATTATAGTAAAACACTAGTGCCCTGATAGTACTGCTATATACTGTATATTATAGTAAAACACACTAGTGCCCTGATAGTACTGCTATATACTGTATATTATAGTAAAACACCCTAGTGCCCTGATAGTACTGCTATATACTGTATATTATAGTAAAACACCCTAGTGCCCTGATAGTACTGCTATATACTGTATATTATAGTAAAACACCCTAGTGCCTGATAGTACTGCTATATACTGTATATTATAGTAAAACACCCTAGTGCCCTGATTGTACCACTATATACTGTATATTATAGTAAAACACCCTAGTGCCCTGATAGTACTGCTATATACTGTATATTATAGTAAAACAACCCTAGTGCCCTGATTGTACCACTATATACTGTATATTATAGTAAAACACCCTAGTGCCCTGATAGTACTGCTATATACTGTATATTATAGTAAAACACACTAGTGCCCTGATAGTACTGCTATATACTGTATATTATAGTAAAACACACTAGTGCCCTGATAGTACTGCATATATACTGTATATTATAGTAAAACACCCTAGTGCCCTGATAGTACTGCTATATACTGTATATTATAGTAAAACCACCTAGTGCCCTGATTGTACCACTATATACTGTATATTATAGTAAAACACCCTAGTGCCCTGATAGTACTGCTATATACTGTATTTATAGTAAAACACCCTAGTGCCCTGATAGTACTGCTATATACTGTATATTGATAGTAAAACACCCTAGTGCCTGATAGTACTGCTATATACTGTATATTATAGTAAAACAACCCTAGTGCCCTGATTGTACCACTATATACTGTATATATAGTAAAACACCCTAGTGCCCTGATAGTACTGCTATATACTGTATATTATAGTAAAACACCCTAGTGCCCTGATAGTACTGCTATATACTGTATATTATAGTAAAACACTAGTGCCCTGATAGTACTGCTATATACTGTATATTATAGTAAAACACTAGTGCCCTGATAGTACTGCTATATACTGTATATTATAGTAAAACACCCTAGTGCCCTGATAGTACTGCTATATACTGTATATTATAGTAAAACACCCTAGTGCCCTGATAGTACTGCTATATACTGTATATTATAGTAAAACACCCTAGTGCCCTGATAGTACTGCTATATACTGTATATTATAGTAAAACACCCTAGTCCCCTGATAGTACTGCTATATACTGTATATTATAGTAAAACACCCTAGTCTCCTGATAGTACTGCTATATACTGTATATTATAGTAAAACACCCTAGTGCCCTGATAGTACTGCTATATACTGTATATTATAGTAAAACACCCTAGTGCCCTGATAGTACCACTATATACTGTATATTATAGTAAAACACACTAGTGCCCTGATAGTACTGCTATATACTGTATATTATAGTAAAAACACCCTAGTGCCTGATAGTACCACTATATACTGTATATTATAGTAAAACACCCTAGTGCCCTGATAGTACTGCTATATACTGTATATTATAGTAAAACACCCTAGTGCCCTGATAGTACTGCTATATACTGTATATTATAGTAAAACACCCTAGTGCCCTGATAGTACTGCTATATACTGTATATTATAGTAAAACACCCTAGTGCCCTGATAGTACTGCTACACACTGTATATTATAGTAAAACACACTAGTGCCCTGATAGTACTGCTATATACTGTATATTAATAGTAAAAACACACTAGTGCCCTGATAGTACTGCTATATACTGTTATTATAGTAAAACACACTAGTGCCCTGATAGTACTGCTATATACTGTATATTATAGTAAAACACCCCTAGTGCCCTGATAGTACTGCTTATACTGTATATTATAGTAAAACACCCTAGTGCCCTGATAGTACTGCTATATACTGTATATTATAGTAAAACACACCTATGCCCTGATAGTACTGCTATATACTGTATATTATAGTAAAACACACTAGTGCCCTGATAGTACTGCTATATACTGTATATTATAGTAAAACACCCTAGTGCCCTGATAGTACTGCTATATACTGTATATTATAGTAAAACACCCTAGTGCCTGATAGTACTGCTATATACTGTATATTATAGTAAAACACACTAGTGCCCTGATTAGTACTGCTATATACTGTATATTATAGTAAAACACACTAGTGCCTGATAGTACTGCTATATACTGTATATTATAGTAAAAACACCCTAGTGCCCTGATAGTACTGCTATATACTGTATATTATAGTAAAACACCCTAGTGCCCTGATTGTAACCACTATATACTGTATATTATAGTAAACACCCTAGTGCCTGATAGTACTGCTATATACTGTATATTATAGTAAAACACCCTAGGCCCTGATAGTAATGCTATATACTGTATATTATAGTAAAACACCCTAGTGCCTGATAGTTACTGCTATATACTGTATATTATAGTAAAACACCCTAGTGCCCTGATTGTACTGCTATATACTGTATATTATAGTAAAAACCCTAGTGCCCTGATAGTACTGCTATATACTGTTATTATAGTAAACACACTAGTGCCTGATAGTACTGCTATATACTGTATATTATAGTAAAACACACTAGTGCCCTGATAGTACTGCTATATACTGTATATATAGTAAAACACACTAGTGCCCTGATAGTACTGCTATATACTGTATATTATAGTAAAACACCCTAGTGCCCTGATAGTACTGCTATATACTGTATATTATAGTAAAACACACTAGTGCCCTGATAGTACTGCTATATACTGTATATTATAGTAAAACACCCTAGTGCCCTGATTGTACCACTATATACTGTATATTATAGTAAAACACCCTAGTGCCCTGATTGTACCACTATATACTGTATATTATAGTAAAACACCCTAGTGCCCTGATAGTACTGCTATATACTGTATATTATAGTAAAACACCCTAGTGCCCTGATTGTACCACTATATACTGTATATTATAGTAAAACACCCTAGTGCCCTGATAGTACCACTATATACTGTATATTATAGTAAAACACCCTAGGCCCTGATAGTACTGCTATATACTGTATATTATAGTAAAACACCCTAGTGCCTGATAGTACTGCTATATACTGTATATTATAGTAAAACACACTAGTTGCCCTGATAGTACTGCTATATACTGTATATTATAGTAAAACACCTAGTGCCCTGATAGTACTGCTATATACTGTATATTATAGTAAAACACCCTAGTGCCCTGATAGTACTGCTATATACTGTATATTATAGTAAAAACACACTAGTGCCCTGATTGTACCACTATATACTGTATATTATAGTAAAAACACCCTAGTGCCCTGATAGTACTGCTATATACTGTATATTATAGTAAACACCCTAGTGCCCTGATAGTACTGCTATATACTGTATATTATAGTAAAACACACTAGTGCCCTGATTGTACTGCTATATACTGTATATTATAGTAAAACACACTAGTGCCCTGATTGTACACTATATACTGTATATTATAGTAAAACACCCTAGTGCCCTGATAGTACTGCTATATACTGTATATTATAGTAAAACACACTAGTGCCCTGATAGTACTGCTATATACTGTATATTATAGTAAAACACTAGTGCCCTGATAGTACTGCTATATACTGTATATTATAGTAAAACACCCTAGTACCCTGATAGTACTGCTATATACTGTATATTATAGTAAAACACCCTAGTGCCCTGATAGTACTGCTATATACTGTATATTATAGTAAAACACACTAGTGCCCTGATAGTACTGCTATATACTGTATATTATAGTAAAACACCCTAGTGCCCTGATTGTACCACTATATACTGTATATTATAGTAAAACACCCTAGTGCCCTGATAGTACTGCTATATACTGTATATTATAGTAAAACACACTAGTGCCCTGATAGTACTGCTATATACTGTATATTATAGTAAAACACCCTAGTGCCCTGATAGTACTGCTATATACTGTATATTATAGTAAAACACCCTAGTGCCCTGATTGTACTGCTATATACTGTATATTATAGTAAAACACACTAGTGCCCTGATAGTACTGCTATATACTGTATATTATAGTAAAACACACTAGTGCCCTGATAGTACTGCTATATACTGTATATTATAGTAAAACGCGGTAATACCTAGGACTGGACTGCACTCAACCTCCGCCATTTGCATTCGCCAGTGTTTACACTCTGTGTATCAGCTGTTGGAAACAGCTGTGGTGGAACTGCTGCTAAATGTCTTCTCCAGTTGTCGCTGTTGCTCTGGAAGTGGCGCATATTGTAGTTGTGTGACTGGAGTGAGGGTAAGTGGTGTACAGGTATTGTTAGTAGTGGTGAGCCACTTGTTTGCCACTCGGTGGTAAAGGTTCCCATTTTATCCTTGCCGTGTAAGTCGACCCCGAGTTATGGAGAATTTTTTCAGGCTCAAAGAGTCAACTGGTACGCCGCCATTTACGCTAAATAAAATATTTGGAGATACATACAGGATGTTGAAAGATATTAGAGTGGCATTTCATTACATGGACATAAATATGACGAGAAAGATAATTACTACAATGATCCCACCAAAAATGGCCTATGCTGCCATTGTGGGGTCCCCATATAAAAAGAAGCATGTGGAAAAAATTGGTTGTTTTTTACATCACAAAGGACTGGCCAAGAGAACTAAAATGAGGAAACAAAAAGTCAGCTTGGCTGCCAATCCCTGTAAAGAAGACAGAAATAATAAAAAAACTTGGAGGTGGGCCAATTTAGTTGGGAGGTGTCTTGTTACTCCTCTCTTGAAAAGATTTAAGTCGAAGGAAGGTGGAAAAACAGAAACAGGAAGAGAGTTCCAGAGTTTACCAGTGAAAGGGATGAAAGAGTAAAGATACTGATTAACTCTTGCATTAGGAAGATGGACAGAATAGGGATGAGTGAGTAGAAAGTCTTGTGCAGCGAGGCCGTGGGAGTGGGCGAGGCATGCAGTTAGCAAGACCAGAAGAGCAGTGAGCATGAAAATAACGGTAGAAAAGAGCAAGAGAAGCAACATTGCGGCGGTGATTTAAAGATTGAAGACAGTCAGTCAGAGGAGAGGAGTTGATGAGACGAAAAGCCTTTGACTCAACCCTGTTTAGGAGAGCTGTATGAGTGGATCCTCCCCAAACATGTGAGACTTACCGTATTTTATGGCTTATAAGACGCTGCATCATGGAAGACGCACCCTGATTTTGGAAAGAAATTTCCAAGAAAAAATGGAAAAAAACCACCACCAAAACATTTTCATTTCTGTCATTATCACACAAGCCCACTCACTAGTCAACACTCCCTAGTCAACACTCACTAGTCAACACTCCCTAGTCAACACTCCCTAGTCAACACTCACTAGTCAACACTCACTAGTCAACACTCACTAGTCATTACCTTCATTCAGCACTGCTCATCAGCCATTCTTATATTCTAGCTTGTATGTGATATAAGTAAATACGTAGTTTTGATGAATTCGCCATGGGTGATAATTTCCAGGACTGAAAAGAGTTTGTGATACGTGTGACAGCCTGGTGGTATATGATAGATGTTGGCTGGCTAAACATGCACACGCAGGCCGGACAGCGGGAGTTAAAACAAAGCCGACCGCGGTGGTGCGCAGCTGCGTGCCTGGCATGCCGTCACCGTCAGGTCCGTCAGTCTGGCTTTGTGGTCCTGAGTGTAAACACTCTCACGTCCTCCCGTGCCTCACTACGTTGCCTGCCTCCTGTGTCTCACCACGAATTGTTTTAATTTTCCTGTATGCATGTAGTATTTGTGATGGCTGCATCTACACGAGTATACAAACTTTCATCTAATGTAACAAAGTTCCTTATACACGTAATGGCTGTTGGCGCCAAGCTGCCGAGGCGGAACGGCTCCCACCAGCACCTTAGTAACCATCACAGCGTGAGGATGCATTAGTTGATTTTAATGTTTTATGGCATTCAAAATACTTGTAACAGGTAAGTACTGAGGTCACATCATATCAGAGGCTGCATTGAATAGCAAACTAAGCTAACCTCCTACAACATTCCTCTTGGAAGACGCATTAGTATTTTTCAGGGTATTTTTTAGGGGAAAAAGTGCATCTTATAAGCCGTAAAATACAGTACTCCATACATGGGCGGATAAGGCCCCTGTACAGAGCAAGCAATTGGGAGGGAGAAAAAAATGGACGCAGATGCCACAGGACACCTAACTTCTTAGAAGCTGTTTTAGCAAGGGATGAGATGTGAGATTTCCAGTTCTGATTTTAGTAAAGGATAGTCCTAGAATGTTCATTGTAGAAGAAGGAGACAGTTGAGTGTCATTGAAGAAGAGGGGATAGTTATCTGGTAGGTTTTGTTGAGTAGATAGGTGAAGAAATTGGGTTTTTGAGGCATTGAACAAAACAAGGTTTGCTTTGCCCCAATCAGAAATTCTAGAAAGATCAGAAGTTAGGCACTCGGTGGCATCTCTCCGTGAATCACTTAGTTCCTGTTGAGTTGGACGTCTAATAAACGACGTTGAAAAATGCAGGGTAGAATCATCAGCGTAGGAGTGGATAGGGCTTTGAGTTAGACTTAGAAGATCATTAATGAATAATAGAAAGAGAGTGGGTGATAGGACAGAGCCCTGGGGAACACCACTATTGATAGATTTAGGAGAAGAACAATGTCCGTCTACAGTAGCTGCAATAGAACGGTTTGAAAGGAAACTTAAAATGAAGGTACAGAGAGAAGGATAGAAACCGAATGAGGGTAGTTTGGAAATTAAAGATTTGTGCCAGACTCTATCAAAAGCTTTTGATATGTCAAGGGCAACAGCAAAAGTTTCACCGAAACCCCTAAAGGAGGATGACCAAGATTCAGTTAGGAAAGCTAGAAGATCGCCAGTAGATCGCCCTTTACGGAAACCGTACTGACGATCAGATAGAAGATTGTGAGCAGATAGATGCTTAAGGATCTTCTTATCAAGTATAGATTCAAAAACTTTAGAAAGGCAGGAAGTCAAAGCTATAGGACAGTAGTTTGAAGGATTAGAACGGTCACCCTTCTTAGGAACAGGTTGGATGTGAGCAAACTTCCAGCAAGAAGGAAAGGTGGAAGTAGATAGACAAAGACGGAAAAGTTTGACCAGGCAGGGTGCCAGTGTAACGCAGGAAAATGGGTTAAAACTTTTGACTCATGATTGACGAAGAGTTTACGTTGAGTGGGGGGGGGGGGGGGGGGGGCGGCAAAGTAATATATAAATGTTGAGTAATGAAATGCATAATTTTCCTCCACGCCTCAGTTCTGAATCACTATACAGGAGAACCTCGTTTAACCGGCATTTAAAACAACGGCACTAATCGACCCAGGCTTTTTTTTTTTTTTTTTTTTTTTTTTTTTTTTTTTTTTTTTTTTTTCCACTGATAAACTCTGGAACTCTCTTCCTGTTTCTATTTTTCCAGTTTCCTATGACTTACATCTTTTCAAAAGAAGAGTAACAAGACACCTCCCGAACTAAATTGGCTCACCCCTCTTTTTTATTTTATTCTCTTACTGTCTTCTTTATAGGGACTGGCAACTAAGCGGGCTTTGTGTGACCCATTTTTGTTGTGCCCTTGGCCGGTTCCTTGTGATGGGAAAAAAAAAAAAAAAAAAAAAAAAAAAAAAAAAAAAAAAAAAAAAAAAAAAAAAAGGATTTTGGGCGATTCCATAAGAGTAACTCTCAAAACAACGGCAAAATGAGTTATCCGGCATGCGCTCCCCCCCGTGGGTGCCGAATAAACGAGGTTCTCCTGTATCAAAATATATTTTGATATATTTTGTCCCGACGGTAGCTGGTGACGTCAGCGGCCAGGCAGGGAGGAAGGCAGATCGCCATATTAGATGTCTTTGGATCCACGTGTCTGTTGTGGTAAGACATGCGGGGAGGTGTGGCTTTCAACCCTGGATAAGGTACATGCAGGGACAATGTGTGGGTAGGGATGTAGAGGAGATTAATTAATTATCTGTGATAACATGAAAGCTAATGGAATGTGTTATTCATAGGGTTCAAGGTAGCAGTGGGGAGCCGGCGGGATGAGTGGCGGGATGAGCGGCGGGATGAGCATGGAGGAACAGCTGTGAACGCCTCTGTTTGAACACCAGGCTACAGCTAAGGCTTAGTCTCATAGCTGGAGTGTGTGGGCATTGATACTTGACTCAGAGAATCAGTGTGACGGGAAAAGTTACACAGAGAACCAGTGACGGGACATTGACTCAATGATTTAGGTTAAGAAGGAGTTCTAGGATTATGGTTTTGAGCACGAGCTGAGAGTGGCGTCGTGTCGTTGTTATTAGCATGAAGTGTGTATTTAAGTTAAGACATAAGCTAAGACATTAGGTTAAGAAGGAGTTGGGAAGTAATTACTGGTGAATCAGTAAAGTGCAAATATATTAAGTTTCTGATAACGCGTTGTTAGTCAGACACATTACTACTGACATATTTTCTTAATCTTATAATTTTTTTTCCCACTTATTGTGGGTGGTGGCAGCGTGATAGCCAGGACTGTGGAGCCCTCTTGAATTAACGTCAAAGTAATAAACCTATAAAGGGGCGCTACACAAGCACAGAAGCACAGTTTTTGAGACATAGGAAGGACTCCGTCAGGACCGTAAGACTTTCCGAGGATCTAGGCCAGAAAGGGCAAAGAAAACATCATTACGAAGGATCTTAATGACAGGCATAATATAGTCAGAGGGTGGAGGAGAAGGAGGAGCAAGCCCTTCATCAACCAGAGTGGAGTTTTCAGCAAAGGTTTGAGCGAAGAGTTCAGCTTTAGAAGTAGATGAGACAGCTGTGGAGCCATCTGGGTGAAGCATAGGAGGGAAAGATGAAGAAATTATTTTAGAGATGTTATTTGCTAGATACCAGAAGTCACGAGAGGAATTTGATTCAGAAAGAGTTTGACATTTTCTATGAATGAAAGAGTTTTTGGTAAGTTAAGGTAAAATTTTTGCATAATTACGGGCAGAAATATAAAGGGCATGAGTTTCAGGGGATGGATGGTTACGGTACTGTTTGTGAGCCACCTCTCTATCTCGGACAGCATGAGAACAAGCAGAGTTAAACCAAGGTTGACGGGCTTTAGGATTAGAGAAAGTGTGTGGAATGTACGCCTCCATGCCAGAGACTATGACCTCAGTTATGCGCTCTGTACAAAGAGATGGGTCTTTGACATGGAAGCAGTAATCATTCCATGGAAAATCAGAGTAGTACTGCCTTAGGTCTTCCCACTTAGCTGAGTTGAAGTGCCAGAAGCACCTCCGCTTAGGTGGGTCCCGAGGCAGCACCGGAGCGATAGGACAGGTTACAGAAATAAGATTGTGATCGGAGGAACCCAACGGAGAGAATAGTTTCACAGAGTAAGCAGAAGGGTTAGTAGTTAGGAAAAGATCAAGAATGTTGGGCGTGTCTCCAAGGCGGTCAGGAATACGGGTAGGGTGCTGCACCAGCTGCTCTAGGTCTTGGAGGATAGAAAAGTTGTAGGCTTGTTCACCAGGTTGGTCAGTGAAAGAAGATGATAGCCAAAGCTGGTGGTGAACATTGAAGTCCCCAAGAATGAAAATTTCTGCTAAAGGAAAATGAGATGAGATGTGCTCCACTTTTACTGTTAAATAGTCGAAGAATTGTACATAGTCAGAGGCGTTAGGTGAGAGATACACAGCACAGATAAATTTAGTAAGAGCCGTAAGATTTAGTAACATTGAAGTCTAAGCCAGATAGAAGAAAATTCAGAAGGATCAAGACCGTGGCCACGAGAGAAGAGAGGCTACAGAGAATGGCAACAAAGATGGTGCCAGAGCTAGAAATACTTACTTATGAAGAAAGGTTGAGAGATAAAATTACCAACACTCAAAGAAGCAAAGAAGAGCAAAGAAGTGAAAGAGGAGACTTCATAACAATTTTCAATCTTATAACTAAGAAGAAAGTAGCAGACAATGAGAGACTGCTGATTCGGAAGCAAAAAGAAGGTTGATACATAAGAAGACATACAACAACCATTGGAAAAGGGAGATGCCTGAACCACAAAGACGTACAGCTTCCCTCATACAAGTGTAGAGGTTTGGAATGGACTGAATGAGGTGATATCGGCAAAGAATGTGCACCAGTTGAAAAAAAGACTGGATAATGTAGATACGGAGACGGGACCACACCAGTGTAGCTCAGGCCCTGTAAAACACAACTACAGTGGTGCACCAAGTTTCACGGAGTCTTGGTTCGCGATTACAAGGTTTCACGGCACCTTTAAATATTCCCCGTTTCAAGTTTCGCGCATCTATACACAAAGTTTCGCGGTCGAGTGGTTAAATATATATTTTTTTGCTACCGCGACGCCAGTGCAGTATAATCACGCCAAACTCTGGTAGAAACACCCAGAGTTGCATAAACACGAGGCGCTCACACCCTCACAGAATGCAAGCACGCTCGGGATTGTATAAACGAACTCTCGGCTTGAACTTCATGTTGAGGTGAGAGTCACCCAGCCATGGGTCTTCTGCAGTCATTGTACGGAGGAGGGGGGGAGATTTTTGATAAGTCGTAATATTCCATAAGTCGTAAAGCTGGAGCCCTTATTGTTCCAACTTAAGGGAGGCTTTACTGTATATAAAACTGAATATACGTCAATTAACTCCTTGGGATGTTATCACTAGGGAGGTTGGAAGCGTTTCGACTAACCTCATAAGATATTATGGAGAAATCTGATGTCCAACAAAAAGATGATGATGATGATGATGATGATGATGAGGTTAGAAGTGTTCTGAGTTCTCCGTGAGGAGTGTGGAGAGACCAGTTTTTGGTGTGTATATGTGGTCATGTAACGTCATCACATGGATAGCATACATATTTAACATCATATTCATTACCTCATAAGTGGTAAGTGAAGTGTGGGGGAGGTGTATCCAGCTTCTTTCCTGTGAATACAGGAGTGAGGCAAGGGTGCGTCCTTGCCCCATCACTTTTCAACGCTTGTATGGACTGGGTATTGGACAAGGTTGTAGATCAAAGTGATTGTGGAGCATCCGTCGGCAACACCAAGATCACTGATCTTGTTTTTGCCGATGATGCAGTAATCTTTGCTGAGTCGCTGGAGGTCCTGGTGATGGCTCTCGAGGCGCTGCACGAGGAGGCAAAGCCTTTGGGACTTGAGGTCTCCTGGCTCAAGACCAAGGTCCAGGTGTTTGGAGACTTACTAGATGAAGCAGTACAGTCTGTTCATGCGTGTGGCGAGGACATTGAGATCTTGGAAAGTTTTACATACCTTGGTAGTGCAGTCCATAATGACGGCGGGTCACATCAAGAAGTCTTACGGCGGATTGGCATAGCCCACGGTGTTATGGACTCGCTCAGCACGAGTATTTGGCGTTGTCGGTACCTGTGCAGGAGGACAAGGATCCGGATCTTCGAGTCGCTTGTGATCCCTGTCTTACTCTATGGTTGTGAGACATGGACACTAAATAGTGACTTGAAGAGACGAATCAATGCCTTTGGTAATAAGTGTCTTCGAAGAATCATGGGGTATCGCTGGGATGATTACGTGTCAAATCAGCGATTGCACCGTGAGACTGAATCGAGGCCTATTACCTGCATAGTCCGTCAGCGCCAACTTCGGCTGTATGGGCATGTGGCATGCTACCCTGAAACCGATCCTTCCCATCGGGTTGTATCTGTAAGAGACAATCCGGCGTGGAGGAGGCCAAGGGGGCGCCCACAAGGCTCGTGGTTGGGGCAAGTTGATGTTTCCTGTTGAGAGTTGCTTGGTATGGGAAGGGAGCCTGCATGGGAACTCGCGCGTGGTGACCCCCGGGAGTGGCGTCGTAGGGTGGGCGAGGCGACGCGCCCCCCGGCGTATGCCCCCAAGGATGGATTGATTGAGTGGTAAGGTAAAATATTCTACCATTTCTATCCAGTTTATTCACATTTCATATTATTTTTCCACAACACCCAACTAAATCACATTTAGATTCAAATGACCACTGAAAATGCTGGCATTATTGGAACCCTGAAAAAGTTCTCACAAATACTTTTCTCTCTCTCTCTCTCTCTCTCTCTCTCTCTCTCTCTCTCTCTCACACAGTATATTCAATGTCCACTACAACTTATCACTAATATCTAATACCACTAAATCTCTATTACACTAGCTATTAAAGATTATAATAGCAGCGATGATGATAATGCTAATAATATAAATAATGATGATGATGATAATAATAATAATAATAATAATAATTATAATAATAATTATTATTCTAATGACAAAAACAACATAATATCAATTTCTAATAGTAATGATAAGATACATGATGATAGCCTTTTCAACAACAATGCTGCCTATGAGTATAATACAAAATTGTGTCTCCTTACCTCATGTTCCTTCAGCTTTTGTCCAATGTTGTTAAGGGATTCTCCAAGCAGCTTGATGTGGGCAGCAACATCTATAGGGTGGGTGCCAATGACACGGTAGGGCGCGGAAGAAGGTTGATCTGCATGCCGCTGGCTCCTGATGAGGGAAGAAGAGGAATTTTACTTCTCTAAAATAAATATATGCTTGATATTAAATTCACAAATTCGCACCTTGGCTATATGAAGGCCAGGGCACCATGGCTATATGAAGGCCAGGGCACCTTGGCTATATGAAGGCCAGGGCACCATGGCTATATGAAGGCCAGGGCACCTTGGCTATAGGAAGGCCAGGGCACCTTGGCTATAGGAAGGCCAGGGCACCTTGGCTATATGAAGGCCAGGTATAATACTTCACTCACAGAAAATGTCAAAATCTTTCTGAATCAAATTCCTCTCGTGACTTCTGGCATCTAGCCAATAACATCTCTAACAATTTTTCTTCTTCATCTTTCCCTCCTATGCTTCACTCAAATAGCTCCATAGCTGTCTCATCTAAAGCTGAACTCTTTGTTCAAACCTTTGCTAAAAACTCCACTCTGGTTGATGAAGGGCTTGTTCCTCCTTCTCCTCCACCCTCTGACTATATTATGCCTGTCATTAAGATCCTTCGTAACGATGTTTTCTTTGCCCTTTCTGGCCTAGATCCTCGGAAGGATTACGGTCCTGACGGAGTCCCTCCCCAGCTAACCATCACCGGCGGGCCGACGTAGGTCGTAGAGCGGCGAACGGCGGCGGCATATTTACCTCCATCAGCCCTCCGAAGGCCCGCTGGTGTATTTTCAGACGGGAAAATTGACTATGTTAAAAATTCATGTACAAAGTTTCAAGAATTGAATATTTCTATGTGTAAACATTTTGAAACAACAGTTATATGATTATCTTGCTGTAGTACAAGGAGGTCCCGAAGATACGAGCAGTTAGGTTCCACCTGGCATACTCGTAAAGCGAAATCTCGTATAACGAAACACATAACTAATGGTAAAATATAGGTTTGATTCCAGGACCCCATCAATAAAAAAAAATTAAAAAAGAGAAAAAAAAAAAACGTTTTTCAAGCTAAAATAAACTCTAGCCAACACAACAAACACACAGCGTCTATATTACCCACACTGTACTACCTATTCTGTAGAAAAAGCATTCTGAAAGAGAAAATAGCACACAAAATAACATAACTGCACATTAATTAAACATAAAACATGCATAACAAGCAAAAAAGACGTTGTAATGTAGGGGACGCCACGTGATACAAAAGAAGGTAGTGTAGCAGTCCCAAGGTTGGGGCCGCACACCTGCTAATTACCCCTAAAGGTCAGGCCGCACCATATGCTTAATTACCCTTCAGGTCACGCCTTGCTAGGGATGACCTGACTGCGGTCCCAAGGTTGGGGCCGCACACCTGCTAATTACCCCTAAAGGTCAGGCCGCGCCATATGCTTAATTACCCTTCAGGTCACGCCTTGCTAGGGGTGACCTGACTGCGGTCCCAAGGTTGGGGCCGCACACCTGCTAATTACCCCTAAAGGTCAGGTCTCGCCATATGCTTAATTACCCTTCAGGTCACGCCTTGCTAGGGGTGACCTGACTGCGGTCCCAAGGTTGGGGCTGCACATCTGCTAATTACCCCTAAATGTCAGGCCGCGCCATATGCTTAATTACCCTTCAGGTCACGGCTTGCTAGGGGTAACCTTACTGGGGTCAACCAAATCCCCCTTTGTCCAGCCTGGGAGTGGTAGGCAAGCATTTTGAACTTGATCATTTAACTCACCCTAGTTTGAATGTCGTATCATTGGATTTTCGATCTCGTATATTGAAAATAGACCCTAATTTACACATCTCGTATCATCGGATTCTCGTATACCGAATGCTCATATAACAGGACCTTCCTGTATTACATCAGTAGTGACAAGCAGCGGCAACTTGACGTCAATCCTCCGGAGGCCCGCTGGTAGGTATTTGTAAGTGGGAAATATTCATTTCATATTATATATATTAACACAGTAATATACATAGTATCTCAATATCGGTACCATCACTATTATTAGGCCTGTTCAAGCTATTAAAAATTGTTATAAAAGTTTTTATAATAGTTTATAGAAATTATCATATGTCAGTTTATTTCAAATATTTCCAGCTTAATCAGGAACACCCAGAGATACATAGAAATAAAGATGAGACACGTACATAGGAGGGAGTTTACATGGAAAAAGGTTATCAGTTAGTCTGTGTGTGTAGCTAGTATCATATAAAAATAACATTTGCATAACCGTGGCAAAGATTACGGGAAAACACAAGGTCATATTTTCCCTTATTTCAATAACTTCCAACATATTATCAACACATATCAATACTCAACGGTACACCTAATAAGGAATATGTAGATGATGGAGTTGAAATAGATAATATCATGATTTAGAATAGAATATTATTTGAAATAATTTCCCAGCTATCAATGCACTAAACTGCCAGACGTACGATAGCCATTACAAAGGGTTAAAAACCCACAAAAGGCCTAAATTGTCACCCTTAACCAGTCAATAACATAATGACAACTTAGTTATAACATGTTTTCGCTCCTTCATTATATCAAAATAGACTGAATAATATAAATAATTGCAGTACGACACGTTTTTTTAGGAATTCCTCGAGTACCTCGACCGCGCTGTCAGTGACTGACAGGGAGTGAAATCAGTTAGTGGGAAAACGCACAAGTGGGTGGATGTTGTTATGTGGTTCGCCGCAATCAATATCCTTCTGCATGGCTGTACAGTGTTCCCCGTACACCACCATGGAAACCCAATAACGAAAATGTTTTTGTACTTATGAAATAAACAATGTCCGTAGCAATTATGATCTCCTTTTCATCGTATTACTGGATAACGACATAGGAATATTTCTGGTTATACTTTCTAAGTATATTGCAGATATAGTAATGTTTTTATAAGTGTTGAACAGCCCATTAGTCTATTAATCGGCTAATGGGCTGTGCAACACCCCTCAAAACATTACTATATCTGCAATATACTTAGAAAGTACAAGTGCGTGTGTGCCCTTCGGACCCCTGTATTGATGTGTGTAGTAGTAGTATATATTAGACAACATGTGATTGCCAACTCCAATCGTGTTGTTGCTGTCGCTGGTCACTGGTCAAAGTGCCTCGGGGTAGACCATGTTCCGTGTGATTCCAACCCTTTGTGTTCCGTGTGATTCCAACCCTTTGTGTTCCGTGTGATTCCAACCCTTTGTGTTCCGTGTGATTCCAACCCTTTGTGTTCCGTGTGATTCCAACCCTTTGTGTTCCGTGTGATTCCAACACACACTCACACACGCACACAAACGTAAGTCCATGAGTCTACTGAGTTTGTGGAATGCGGCAAGATGTTACGGCAGAGTTTTTCCTGTAATCTAATACTCCTAAGTGTTTTTAGCCGAAATCCCCCTTCAAAATGATTCAATCGACATGGGACCAAGCCGCTTACCACCTACGATTTATTTGCGATTTTTTGAGCCTACTCTTATCAACATTGAATTTACAGTTTCGGCTACCCAAAACAGACAGACAGACAGACAGACACACACACACACAGAGACACACGGCTTATAGCCGCTACTCCTATAGTATATTAGATAACCATAAATATTGCTCAATCAGTTAATATAACAGCGGCAAATGGTCATATGCCCCCCGGCGCCCAAGGTTCTCGCCCTCGTCAGGAGGCAGGCAGGGTGGAGTAAATCGCCTGGCTCAAGCGCAGTCGGTGATACTCGCCCAGCAGGATGCCATCGCCTCACTGCAAAGAGACATGGCGGGTGCCAAGATCCCGGGACGGAGAGCTCTTACCACAGCAGGGCTGGACAAGTGTAGCCTGGACATGTCTACTGCAGACTTCCGCGCTTGGCGCCGCTCCATTGAAGACTGGATTACCCTGAACGTGGTGAGTGATGCAGATGCTGGGTGCTACATCCACCTGTTGTGTGTCCCCGCGCTTCAGAAGGCATTAGACGCCAGGTTCCCCAAGGCTCAGTGGGGCGCCCTGTCTGCCGGCAAGGCTTTGGACGGCCTCGGCAAGCTAGTGATGCGTGCCACCAACCAAGCAGTGCGGTGGTCGGAGTTCTTTAACACTGCACAGGCAGCAGGCGAGTCTGTGAGCGAGTACTTCACAAGGTGCGACCAGATGGTGCTGGACTGTGCCTTTCAGTGCCCGGACTGCGACACAGACTTGAGTGAGTACATGTTGGTGCGTAAGCTGGTGGCTGGGCTATGCGAGCCAGCACTCAGGCGTGAGGTGTTCCAGTGTTGGGCTCAACTTAAGTGTTGACAAGTTAAGAGCATATTGTGTGTCGTTTGAGGCGGCGCAGACAGACGTTGGCAGCCCGCACACCCGACAGCCTGGGGTGGCCAGCGCTGATGTCACCGATGATGTCACGAGTGAGGACAATGATGTCATTGCGGCGGCCCACCACAGGAAGGCCCCTCAACGCCCTTGCCTGTACTGCGGGGGCCGTCACCAGCCTGGTAAGGCAGAGTGCCCGGCAAGGGGCATCACATGCCGTGCCTGTGGCAAGCTGGACCACTTCCAGCTAGTGTGCAGAGACAGGGGAAAGAAACAGCCAAGGAAGGACGCGGTGGCCAGCGCCGTTGTGGCCGCCGCCCACGTCATGAGCCAGCCGCCGCTCCAAGTCCTCGTTGCCGGGCGTGAGGGCACGGCACCGCACTCCGCCACTGCCGTCGCGGACACAGGCGCGCACGTTTGTGTGTCCGGGCCTGCTTTGATGAAGACTCTGGGCCTCACGCCCGGGCAGTTAAGAGGAGGCGGGGGCCTGCGTGACCTGGCCAACATCAACCTACCCACACTGGGAGCCGCACCTTGCCACATCAGCACCCCTGGCAGGTCTACTGTGCAGGACGTATACTTTGTCAAGTCTGTGCAACAGTTCTACCTGTCCCTCGCCGCCTGCAAGGATCTCTGCCTGGTGCACGTGGATTTCCCGTTCCCCCCGCCCTCAGTCGCTGCTGTGGGGGGCATGGCGGGCGAATGCAGCCCCGACCCACCGTGCAGGCCGGCCACCATGCCGCTCCAGCCACTGGAGGAGAACGTGCCAAGGCTGCAGGAGTGGCTCCTCGTGCACTTCTCAGCCTCAACTTTCAACACCGACCGTTATCCCCTGCCAGTCATGGCGGGACCTCCTCATCACATCCACCTAGCCGCTGACGCAGGGCCCTACGCCTGCCCTACACCTGACCCCGTCCCTAGGCACTGGGAGGCAGATGTCAAGCAGCAGCTGGACGAAGACGTCAGGAGAGGGGCGATACGTCCTGTTCCCGCTGGAGAGGCGATGGAGTGGTGCGCCAGGATGGTGGTGGTGGCAAAGAAGTCAGGCAAGCCGCGCCGTACGGTTGACTTCCAGAAGCTAAACGCATGCTGCCTGCGGGAGACCCACCACACCCCCGCACCATTCGACATGGCCTCGGGAGTCCCAGCTCACTCCTACAAGACTGTCGCCGATGCGCATTGGGGATACCACCAGGTGGAGTTGGATGAGGAGAGCAGGCGCCTCACCACTTTCATCACCCCGCGGGGCCAGTATTAGTATTGCCGGACGCCCACGGGACACTGCACAGCGGGGGACACGTACACCAAGAGGTTTGACGACGCCATCATTGACCTGCCGCGTAAGCACAAGTGCGTCGACGACACCCTCCTCTATGACACAAGCGTGGAGCAGCCATTCTGGCACACCTATGACTTCCTGGAGGTGTGCGCCAAGGCTGGGGTGACGCTGATGCCGGAGAAGTTCCGCTTCTGCAGGAGAGAAGTCGACTTCGTTGGCCATCACCTGGACTGGGACAGCTACAAACCCACCGAAGAGCGCCTCACCGCCATCAGGGACTTTAAAATGCCAGCAAAGCCATCCATCACTGACGTGCGCTAATGTTTTGGCTTTGTGAACCAGCTGGCGCCCTTCCTGGCCACTGCCCCACTCATCTCGCCCTTCAGGGACCTCCTCAAGAAGCCGACGGGCAAGACCGTCTCCTGGAATGACTGCCTGCAGCAGAGGTTTGAGCAGGCCAAGGAAGCCATCTGTCAGCTGGCTAAGCTGATATGGGGAGGCGGTAGCAGAGTGGTTAGCGTCTCCGACTGGCGTTCTCGGTGACCCGAGTTCGATCCCCGAAGAAACTCAAAACCTTTCTGCACCGTTGAGTGGCCTAAGAACACCCACATGCCCTGCCCATCAACTCTACCTTCGATTGCGAGTGCACCGGAGGACACAGGGGGCGGCATGAGCCTCTAATCACAGGCGTCACTATAAGAATCCTGCCTGCGCCACCACGGGCGAGGGCCAACCATCACAGCCCTCAAGGGAACCTCCAGAGCCTACCATCCGAGCCCTGGGTCACCACTGCCTACAGGCGCTATAGGCACAAATGTAAAAAAAAAAAAAAAAGCAGGGACTGGCATACTAGGACAAGACCCGGCCCAGCGTCGCCATCAGGGACTGGAGCAAGGACGGTATCGGGTTGTGATGATGCAGCAGTACTACTCATGTCCCTCGGTTAGCGCGCCCCTCTGTTGTAAGGGAGGCTGGCGCTTGGCTTTATGTGGCAGCCGGCACCTCACCCCTGCCGAAGCAGGATATGCCCCCGTGGAAGGAGAGGCCCTGGCAGTAGCGTGGTGCCTGCGCAAAGCCCGGCTATTCCTACTGGGGTGCCCCAACCTGGTGGTTGTGACGGACCACCGGCCGGCCCCTGATAAGGCTCTTGGGCGATGAGGCCCTCAAGGATATCGCCAACCCACGTTTATTCCGGCTCAAGGAGCAGACCTTGCAGTACAGGTTGGCCATGCGCTACCTGCCAGGGAAGCACAATTCAGCAGCAGACTTCCTGTCTCGGTACCCCGGTATTAAGTCCTCCCCGGACGAGGTGGATGAGGAGCAGGACTACATCATCGCCGCAGCCATGTCAGCAGCGACCGTGGCTGCCCTGGACCTGAGTGGGTGCGCTACCATTGACGAGGAGACGGTTTTGCAGATGGCGCTCGAGGATCCCGCGTACCAGCTGCTGGTGTTACGAGTGACCAACGGTGACTGGGGACCTCACAAGTCACAGGAGCCCATCTGCCTGCGGCCCTTCTACAGCATGCGGGACAGACTAGCCGTGTCCCGTGGCCTAGTCACCTACACCTTTGACCAAAGATGTGTGCGGCTCGTTATCCCCGCGGCCCTGCAGCATCGGGTAGCCGCCAGCCTTCATGCCAGCCACCAGGGGCTGGACTCCATGCTGAGAAGGGCTCGGCAAACGGAGTATTGGCCCGGGATAGAAGGTGATCTGCAGCACCACAGGGCCATTTGTGACTCCTGCAATGCCAGTGCATCCTCCCAGCCGCCTGAGCCGCTCATCCTAACGCCGACCCCTGAATATCCCTTTCAGCAGATGGTGGCGGACCTCTTCCGGCTGGGAGGACAGACCTACCTCGTCTACGCTGACCGACTCACGGGGTGGTTGAAGGTCGCGCACCTCCCTTCGGGTGCTCAGTCCGGCAAGATAATGAAGCACCTCAGACATTACTTCACCAGGTGGGGAGCCCCGGAGCAGCTCTCCACGGAGGGAGGCACCAACTTGGTGAGTGGGGAGATGTCGGCTTTCCTGAAGAGGTGGGGAGTCGCGACCCGCCTCTCATCCGCCCAGTACCCCCAGTCCAACGGCCGGGCTGAAGCCGCTGTGAAGACGGCCACGAGGATCTTGTAGGACAACACGGGAACTGGTGGCAGCCTGGACAACGACAAGGTGTCTCTCGCCTTACTTCAGTACCTGAACACTCCCTGGCGGGGAACAAGTCACCAGCGCAGATGACGACAGGCAGACAGCTGCGAGGTGTCGTTCCCACTGCCAGGCAAAACTACAGGGTAGACCCCCAGTGGCGGCGTTACCTGGACGAGAGGGAAACGCAGATGGCGCAACACCACGAGGAAGTGCAGCAACAGCGTGGGGGCAGCATCGCCAGCGACACCGCTTACGACCAGGAGCCCGCGTCTGGCTTCAGGACCGGGCCACCAAGGCACGGAGCAAGTCGGCTACCGTCGTTGAAGTTCACCCGCACCGCCAGTACGCTGTAAGGATGGACGGCAGCGGTCGCATATCACTACACACCCACGGCCATCTAAAAGAGGCAACGGCACCACCCGGCCATCCAAACCCGGGGCACACCGGAGTCGTGCACACCGTCCCAGGAGTCATCAGTGCCAGGGGTAGCCGTCCCCCCAAGGAGAGAACGGCCGCAGAGGCACAAGGCCCGCCCGGGATGGCTGGTGACTGCATCACCCAATAGTGACTACATTTTTGTTTCTATTCCGTTGGAGTAGTTTTGCTTTTGTTGTTTTGTTTAGTTGAGATTGTCAGGGCATTTAATTTCTTTTTGCCCTTACAATCTTAGGGGGAGTTGTGAGAGCTGGCAGCTGTGCCATGCTCGGGAGTGTGTGGCCAGTGTGCACCCGGCCTTAACACTGTGAGGACTCACTCAGTAACCATCGGCTCACCCAGCAACACTTTGACTCCTATCCCACAACCTCCATACGACTTAAATGATTTTGAGAGCAGTGACAAGACACCTCCCAAACTAAATTGGCCAACCCCCAACCACCATTTCTTTATTCTCTTACTGTCTTCTTTACAGGGACTGCCAACTAAGCAGGCTTTTTGTTACCCTTTTTTGTGTGTGGCCCTTGGCCAGTCCTTTGTGGTGTAAAAAAATAAAAAATAAAATAAATAAGAAAAGCAAATTCTGTTCGATGATACGAGTTTTTGGCACGGCAATACTTACCCGTATATTTTCTAGTAATTTTGTGCCTCTGTAAGTAGGCACAAAATTATACTATTATGTAATATAATATTATATAATTACACTTCCCTCCACAGTTTCACGCTATCAGAGTTTTCGCGATCCTCGAGTTTCGCGCCGAGTCCTAAATTCTTACCATCCCGACTTTCGCGCATTATCTCCCCGAGTCTCACGCTGCTTCATACGTTGTTTTTTTTTTGTGTGTGTGTGTGTGTCAGCCTACAGCGCCGTTAGGCAGTGACCTCCAGGGGTGGGATGGTAGGCTCTAGAGGTTCACTCGAGGGCTGTGATGGTTGGCCCTCGCCTGTGGTGGCGCCAGGCAGGATTTTTATAGTGACGCTTGTGATTAGAGGTTCATGCCACCCACCTGTGTCCTCTGATGCACTCGCAATCATAGGTAGAGTTAATGGGCAGCATGTGGGTGTTCTTAGGCCACTCAACGGTGCAGAGAAAGATTTTATACCTTATGATAATATCAAGATAAGATCAAGTATCGCTAGAGGTAAATAGTCGCATGTACAGAGGGAAGAATGGTGTTACCAAGACGGATGTGTGAAACAGGAATGGATGAAACTGTGGAGTACTTGATGCTGGAATGTGAACGGTATGAGTACCTTTGCTAGAACAAAGATGTTGGAGGTGGTGGTAGGAGAGGTCGGAGTGTGGATAGGCAGATGGAGTACCTGCTGAGGTTGTGTGCTGAGTGGAGGGGTGACAGTCGTGTGGCTGAAAGTGTAAAAGAATTCTTGGAGAATTTTTGGAGAGCACGCATGAGAGAGAATGAGAGGCAGGGGGCCCCCATATTAATGTGATGCAGAGAGAGGAATGAGGGGAAAATGAAACACCTAGTTTTGCTTCCCCCTTTTGCTTCTCTCCCAACAGATTACGTGTGTGGGAGAACGCCGGACCAAAGGCTAAACCGACGGCATCAGCTGGGTGACGCCCAACTCAAGCTCAAGCTCGTAGGTCCTCTCCTCTCCTCCTCTCCTCCTCTTCCTCCTCTCCTGCACCTCTCCCTTGCACCTCTAGTGTTGGCCGAAGCCAACCGGTTAGAACGTTATTCTCAAACCAGGTATTGAATATGCTATTAAACCTAATAAATAATAATGCCTATTCATGACTACATTCTTATAGATGGTAATAAAGCCATACATTTCATGGTGCACAGTATCCAACAAAATCAAAGCCTTAGATGTCGTAAGAACTATATTATTATACGACTTAAATAAGGCAACACATTTACAGATACAATGCAGGAAGCGTAGTGTAGGAGTATGCAATCTTAGTTGCCGTAAAGACATGAATCACTAAAATATATATTAATATTATATATGGCAAAAAATATATTAGTTTGTAATATCACCAACCACTAATTAAATAAACCTAATCAATGAAATCAATGCCTACATGTGGCACTCAAAGGACTCCAACCTAGGACACTCACACCAAAATATGGCACGGAACGAAAAAATAACGTTATTAACCGGTTACAGGGATTTTAAAATAGCGTTTTTGCTCCGGAACAGTAAACATGATAACGTTTTCGTTTCCGTTTTTGTTCCGAGCATAATTTCGTTCGTTTCGGTTTTTGTTTTTGTTCCCTTAAACCGTTTCAAGGCCCTGATTGCACGCATGCGCTAAGCCAACCGCCACGGCAGATCTTCTGTACCGTTGTTGTGCGAAAAGTTGTCAACGCGCGAAATCCTGTCGAGCCCTCCATATTTCACTGGTTTTACAGCTTAATTGCTGCCCTGATACATGTTAAAGGCAACATTGAGGCACTAGCTTTCCATGAGAACACTTATAAGGATTAAAAGTGACTCAAAAGCTTAAAATATCCACGTCAAAAAGATCAAACAGGAGTACGGTTCTTATCAAGTATAATCATGCTTTGTGTGGCTACCAGTGCATCTAACTGCTCTCATAACATAAAAAGTGTCTCAGAGTAGCATGTAACATGTTTCAGGGCAGCAATAAACTTTAAAAACATGCAAATCAAAGTGAAAAAGCTGAACCTTCTCGTGGGTTACCTAAGTATATTCTTTGATTTGCATGCTTTACAGCATTACTGCTGCCCTGAAGCATGTTACAGGCTACTCTGAGATACAGGTTATTTTATGAGAATAGTTAGATGCACTGATATCCAGACAAAGGATAATAACTACACCTGAAAAGGCTTTACTTTTTGACGTGAATATTTTAAGCTTTTGAGTAACTACAGTAAAACCCTTATAACTCGGCACTGTATAACTCGGCACTGTATAACTCGGAATTTGATATAACTCGGCATGGCAAAGAATGGCAAAGACAAGTTTTTTTTTTTTTTTTTTTGTGTGTGTGTGTGTGTATTTACCTAGTTGTATTTACCTAGTTGTATTTACCTAGTTGTATTGACCTAGTTGTATTTACCTAGTTGTAACATACAGGAAAAGAGCTATGCTCGTACTGTCCCGTCTCCAAATCTACTATTATCCAGTTTGCCTTTGAAGTCCTGAATACTTCTTGCATTAATCACTTTTGCATCAAGGTTGTTCCAGGCTTCTAGGCTTCTATACGGGAAGCTGTATTTTTTTATATCCCTCTTGCATGTTGTCCTTTTCAATTTCTTCTCATGACCTCTTGTACTTCTGTCGTCCCACACAAACAGATCTTTTCTATCAATGTTTTCCAGACCCATTGATGCTCTATACACTGCTATAAAATCTCCCCTTTCTCTTCTTTTCTCAAGTGTTGGGAGTTTTAGTCTTGAAAGTCTTTCTTCATATGGTAAATCTCTCAGGCTTGGAGCCATTTTTGTGGCTGCTCTTTGTATTCTCTCAATCTTCCTTATATCCTTCTTTTTATGTGGTGACCAAATCACTGCCGCATATTCCAACCTTGGTCGAATCAGAGATGTTATCAATTTCTTGATCATCTCTTCATCCAGATATTTGAATGCCATTCTTATATTCCTCAGCAACTGATATGTATCTCCTGTGATCTTGTTTATATGCTTCTCTCATGTGTGTGTGTGTGTGTGTGTGTGTGTGTGTGAGCTCCAAGGGTGGGATGGTAGGCCTGGAGGCTCACTCGAGGGCTGTAATGGTTGGCCCTCGCCCGTGGTGGCGCAGGCAGGATTCTTATAGTGACGCCTGTAATTAGAGGCTCATGCCGCCCCCTGTGTCCTCCCAGGCACTCGCAGTCCAAGGTAGAGTTAATGGACAGGGCATAGTGTTGCAGTAATTAAGTGCTTAAGTGATGTAAAATTAAGTTGTACAGGTACAGTACTGTATACAATACAGTACAGAGTTGTGATTATAAAGTGATTAAAGTGATACCAGTGTTAAAATGCGACTGAGTCCCCCTAACATCTTCTACATGTTACAACAAGGCTGCCCTCGCCTTGGATGACAGGCCTGCTGCTACCCGTTCACTGCTAAGTGTTGTTTTTATGCTTTTACAGTAGTTTTCTTTTTTTTCTTTTTTACCCATATTAGAGGAGGACATTGCATAACTCGGCACATTGAATAACTCGGCAAGAGCCAGAGCCCCTATCGTGCCCAGTTATAAGGCTTTTACTGTATTATTACTTGTAAGTGTTCTCATGGAAATCTTGTGCCTCTATGTTGCCTGTAACAGGTATCACGGCAGCAGTTAAGTTGTAAAACCAGTGAAATAAGAAAGATGAATGGAAGCGTCTACAGGATTTCGCGCTGACAATATTTTGCGCCACACCGTCACACCGGGATGTCGGGCGTAAGGGTTAGGTTTGTTTCCCCAGGCAATTGGCTCAAATCCCCTGATTCTCATTGTTGTTCCTGATCTCAGATTTGCACTGTGTAAAATACAAAGTGCATAAAAGAGTGGAAAAGTGTTCTCAACAAAACACTTTTATCTAGGGCAGGGCTTCAAATATGGCATAGAATAATTTTTTTTTTTTACAAGACTTATCTTTTAATGTCATTCTATATCATCGGATTTCTTTTGTGGCCGATGATATACAATGACATTAAAAGATAGTCTTGTAAAAAAAAAAATATTATTCTATGCCATTTTTGAAGCCCTACCCTAAAAAAAAGTATTATGTTTAGAACACTTTTCCACTCTTTCATGCACTTTGTACTTTACACAGTGCAAATCTGAGATAAGGAACAACAATGAGAATCACGGGATTTGAACCAATTGCCTGGGGAAACAAACCTAACCCCTTACGCCCGACATCCCGGGAAGAAAACCCTAGCTGGTACCAAGTGTCACGATGGCGGTCCAGCGATGAACGATGAACGACCGACGAAGAGTAGGTACCATAAGAGGGATTTTTTGGAATGAAGACTCGAGGACAGGTCACGGTGGAGGACACGGCAGCCCCCGTGTTGGCGCCAAGCGTCCTCATTGCTCTTCATTTCAAAAAATATCCCTCTTATGGTCCCCACTCTTCGTCGGTCGTTCATCGTTCGACGCTCGACCGCCATTGTGACCCTTGGTACAAGTGTCTGTACAGGTATGATGGAGTTAATGGTAAGTATTAGTGCAGTTGTGCCATTATTTTCTCATCGTACTCCAGCAAGCACTTTTTCTGCAGATCCTGGAGTTCCTGGAGACTTCTAAAATGTTCAGTTTTTAGCATTTTCTCATGCTCCAGCAACTCCAGGCGTTTCTGGTGCACTTCCATGGCCATCGTGCCCAGCAGTTGACTTCTTTCGGCTGTCAGCCGAAGAGCTTCCTCCTTTTCGGTGGACAGTTTTCTTTTTTTGATGGCTGGTCCCTGCCGTATTGGTGTTGCTGTGGTGGCATTGCTGGTCTCAGTAGGACCATCATCATCATCATCATCATCAGCGTGGCACGTAACAGTGCATGTGACACCGGCACTGTTACTTGACTCTTGAATGAAGGGTTCTCTTGGTTCTGGCAGTCATCGATCCATCATCTGAAACAATAAGAAAATATGTTATAGTAATGAGATTCCAGTGATATATTGATAGCAATGAATACTTTGTCAAAAATGGGTCAAGGGAATCAACTTGTCAGCCACACAGTAACAGGCCTTTTTATCTATATCTTTTCATGTAGCTGACGGAAAGGACATGCCCGAGAAACTATAACACTGTACTGACATTGTCCCTGATCTTTACATTGTTATGGTACACAGCTACACCATTGTTATGGTACACAGCTACACCATTGTTATGGTACACAGCTACACCATTGTTATGGTACACAGCTACACCATTGTTATATGGTACACAGCTACACCATTGTTATGGTACACAGCTACACCATTGTTATGGTACACAGCTACACCATTGTTATGGTACACAGCTACACCATTGTTATGGTACACAGCTACACCATTGTTATGGTACACAGCTACACCATTGTTATGGTACACAGCTACACCATTGTTATGGTACACAGCTACACCATTGTTATGGTACACAGCTACACCATTGTTATGGTACACAGCTACACCATTGTTATGGTACACAGCTACACCATTGTTATGGTACACAGCTACACCATTGTTATGGTACACAGCTACACCATTGTTATGGTACACAGCTACACCATTGTTATGGTACACAGCTACACCATTGTTATGGTACACAGCTACACCATTGTTATGGTACACAGCTACACCATTGTTATGGTACACAGCTACACCATTGTTATGGTACACAGCTACACCATTGTTATGGTACACAGCTACACCATTGTTATGGTACACAGCTACACCATTGTTATGGTACACAGCTACACCATTGTTATGGTACACAGCTACACCATTGTTATATGGTACACAGCTACACCATTGTTATATGGTACACAGCTACACCATTGTTATGGTACACAGCTACACCATTGTTATGGTACACAGCTACACCATTGTTATGGTACACAGCTACACCATTGTTATGGTACACAGCTACACCATTGTTATGGTACACAGCTACACCATTGTTATGGTACACAGCTACACCATTGTTATGGTACACAGCTACACCATTGTTATGGTACACAGCTACACCATTGTTATGGTACACAGCTACACCATTGTTATGGTACACAGCTACACCATTGTTATGGTACACAGCTACACCATTGTTATGGTACACAGCTACACCATTGTTATGGTACACAGCTACACCATTGTTTATGGTACACAGCTACACCATTGTTATGGTACACAGCTACACCATTGTTATGGTACACAGCTACACCATTGTTATGGTACACAGCTACAACCATTGTTTATGGTACACAGCTACACCATTGTTATGGTACACAGCTACACCATTGTTATGGTACACAGCTACACCATTGTTATGGTACACAGCTACACCATTGTTATGGTACACAGCTACACCATTGTTATGGTACACAGCTACACCATTGTTATGGTACACAGCTACACCATTGTTATGGTACACAGCTACACCATTGTTATGGTACACAGCTACACCATTGTTATGGTACACAGCTACACCATTGTTATGGTACACAGCTACACCATTGTTATGGTACACAGCTACACCATTGTTATGGTACACAGCTACACCATTGTTATGGTACACAGCTACACCATTGTTATGGTACACAGCTACACCATTGTTATGGTACACAGCTACACCATTGTTATGGTACACAGCTACACCATTGTTATGGTACACAGCTACACCAGTTATGGTACACAGCTACACCATTGTTATGGTACACAGCTACACCATTGTTATGGTACACAGCTACACCATTGTTATGGTACACAGCTACACCATTGTTATGGTACACAGCTACACCATTGTTATGGTACACAGCTACACCATTGTTATGGTACACAGCTACACCATTGTTATGGTACACAGCCACACCATTGTTATGGTACACAGCTACACCATTGTTATGGTACACAGCTACACCATTGTTATGGTACACAGCCACACCATTGTTATGGTACACAGCTACACCATTGTTATGGTACACAGCTACACCATTGTTATGGTACACAGCTACACCATTGTTATGGTACACAGCTACACCATTGTTATGGTACACAGCTACACCATTTTATGGTACACAGCTACACCATTGTTATGGTACACAGCCACACCATTGTTATGGTACACAGCTACACCATTGTTATGGTACACAGCTACACCATTGTTATGGTACACAGCTACACCATTGTTATGGTACACAGCTACACCATTGTTAGTGCTACTGTGGAGTTTCACTACACCCCATTTAAGAAAATGTATCCATGCTAAGTTTTGATTTCAATAGGATATTCATACAGTAAAAGCCTTATAACTCGGCACTGTATAACTCGGCACTGTATAACTCGGCACTGTATAACTCGGCACTGTATAACTCGGCACTGTATAACTCGGAATTTGATATAACTCGGCATGGCAAAAGTTTTTTTTTTTTTTTTTTTTTTTTTTCTTTCTTTCTTTTCACACCTATGCCTATAGCGTGTGTGAGTGAGGCTCACTCGAGGGCTGTGATGGTTGGCCCTCGCCCGTAGTGGCGCAGGCAGGATTGTTATAGTGACGCCTGTGATTAGAGGCTCATGCCGCCCCCTGTGTCCTCCCAGGCACTCACAGTCCAAGGTAGAGTTAATGGACAGGGCATAGTGTTGCAGTAATTAAGTGCTTAAGTGATGTAAAATTAAGTTGTACAGGTACAGTACTGTATACAATACAGTACAGAGTTGTGATTATAAAGTGATTAAAGTGATACCAGTGTTAAAATGTGACTGAGTCCCCCTAACATCTTCTACATGTTACAACAAGGCTGCCCTCGCCTTGGATGACAGGCCTGTTGCTACCCGTTCACCGGTTGTTGTTGTTTTTTGTTTTTTTACACCCATATCAGAGGATATTGAATAACTGGGCAAGGGCCAGAGCCCCTATCGTGCCCAGTTATAAGGCTTTTACTGTACGTATTATATATTTTCTTATTCTTAACCTTGCTGGGGTAATGCTTTCATCTGCATGTCATTTGTCAAAAACCAATAATAAAAAGTAAAAAATATGATCACTTAAAACGTGAGACACAGCATTTTACAGGGGAGAGAGTTACGTCCACCCTGTGAACCCTGAACTGAGCGCACCACTGCTGTGACGTATTACCCCCACCGCACAGGCCTTCTCTCTCGTGGGCCTCGCCTGAGCCCCTCATCCTAATGCCCCCCCTGAATATCCCTTTCAGCAGATGGTGGCGGACCTCTTCCGGCTGGGAGGACAGACCTACCTCGTCTACGCTGACCGACTCACGGGGTGGTTGGAGGTCGCGCACCTCCCTTCGGGTGCTCAGTCCGGCAAGATAATGAAGCACCTCAGACATTGCTTCACCAGGTGGGGAGCCCCGGAGCAGCTCTCCACGGAGGGAGGCACTAACTTGGTGAGTGGGGAGATGTCGGCTTTCCTGAAGAGGTGGGGAGTCGCGACCCGCCTCTCATCCGCCCAGTACCCCCAGTCCAACGGCCGGGCTGAAGCCGCTGTGAAGACGGCCAAGAGGATCTTGCAGGACAACACGGGGACTGGTGGCAGCCTGGACAACGACAAGGTGTCTCTCGCCTTACTTCAGTACCTGAACACTCCCTGGCGGGGAACAAGTCACCAGCGCAGATGACGACAGGCAGACAGCTGCGAGGTGTCGTTCCCACTGCCAGGCAAAACTACAGGGTAGACCCCCAGTGGCGGCGTTACCTGGACGAGAGGGAAACGCAGATGGCGCAACACCACGAGGAAGTGCAGCAACAGCGTGGGGGCAGCATCGCCAGCGACGCCGCTTACGACCAGGAGCCCGCGTCTGGCTTCAGGACCGGGCCACCAAGGCACGGAGCAAGTCGGCTACCGTCGTTGAAGTTCACCCGCACCGCCAGCACGCTGTAAGGATGGACGGCAGTGGCCGCATATCACTACACACCCGCGGCCATCTAAAAGAGGCAACAGCACCACCTGGCCATCCAAACCCGGCGCACACACCGGAGTCGTGCACACCGTCCCAGGAGTCATCAGTGCCAGGGGCAGCCGTCCCCCCAAGGAGAGAACGGCCGCAGAGGCACAAGGCCCGCCCGGGATGGCTGGTGACTACATCACACAATAGTGCCAAAAAAAAAATTCTATTCCGTTGGACTAGTTTTGCTTTTGTTGTTTTGTTTAGTTCAGATTGTCAGGGCATTTAATTTCTTTTTGCCCTTACAATCTTAGGGGGAGTTGTGAGAGCTGGCAGCTGTGCCATGCTGGGGAGTGTGTGGCCAGTGTGCACCCGGCCTTAACACTGTGAGGACTCACTCAGTAACCATTGGCTCACCCAGCAACACTTTGACTCCTATCCTTCAGGAAGGAAGGAAGGAAGGAAGGAAGGAAGGAAGGTTTACTAACATTAAACCAATTATTGCCCGTTACCACCATAACCATCACCATCACCACTACAACTACTACTACCATCACCACCACAACTACTACTACTACTACCATCACCACCACCACTACTACTACTACTACCACTACAACTACTATTACTACTACTACTACTACTACTACTATTACTACTACTACTACTACTACTACTACTACTACTACTACTACCACCACCACCACCACTACAACTACTACTACTACTACCACCACTACCACCACCACTACAACTACAACTTCTACTACTACTACTACTACTACTACTACTACCACTACTACTACTACTACTACCACTACCACCACCACTACCACCACCACTACAACAACTACTACTACTACTACTACTACTACCACTACTACTACTACCATTACTACTACCATCACCACCACCACCACCACATACTACCATCACCATCACCACTACAACTACTACTACCATCACCACCACAACAACAACTACTACTACCACCACTACCACTACCACCACCACTACTACCACCACTACTACTACTACCACCACCACCACTAATACTACCACCACCACCACTACTACTACTACTACTACTACCACCACTACCACTACCACCACCACTACTACCACCACTACTACTACTACCACTACTACTACTACTACTACTACTACTACTACCACCACTACTACAGGCTTGCGCGGATGATCTTTACGCCAGAATCCGTTCATCGAGATTTACCGCGCAGATTTAAAGTTGCTTCCCAAGCTATAAAAAAATGCAGAAGGCATGAATCGTATGTCTGACAGCGACGTACATCATCTTGCACACTCACCGGTGTGTGGGAGGGAGGGTTTCCCTCCCTCTCCTCCCTCCATAGGCGGTTGACAGTTTGCGTGATTTTGAACTTATAGCCTCCAGCGTTCCCCTACATCCCGTGTTTTTGCCTGTTTTTGCTGGATTACATAATGGGTGGAAAACATACGGATGGCACAACGATTCAAGCAATCATTGATCTTTACAAGGCTGGGATCAATAATAAGGAAATTTGCAAGCTTAAAGGACTAAAGCTTAGAACAGTGCAAAATTTGATCCGCGGATTTAAGGCTGGCGGAGAGGTGAATCTCCCGCTCCCAAAAAAACAACCTGGGAAACAAAAAAAAACTTGTAACAGAACCAGGAGCGTGTTAAGGCGACAGCTTGAGGCCAATCCTAGCCTTACAGCCAGAGAACTGAAGGAGGAAAATCATACTCTTCTTGGTAATGTGTCGCTTCGTACTGTACAGGAAACTTTGAAACGTGACCTTGGCTACAGGTGTTACCGGGCGCGGAATAAGCCACTGATAAATGACCGCCAAAGGAAGAAAAGGCTTCACTTTGCAAAGAAATACAGAGATTGACCTCTCGACAAGTGGCGGGCTGTGCTGTGGAGTGACGAAAACACATTTTGTGTGAGTGGAGGAGGACCAGCAAAAGTGTACCGTCGCCCCGGCTCAGACCCAACGAGCCTTGCTACACACGAAAGACCACAAAACACCCTCCCAGTTTAATGGTGTGGGGTTGCTTTACTTTTCATGGTATTGGGAACTTAGTTATTTTCCCAAAGAACACAACTGTTAACAAAGTGGTGTATTTTGATCTTTTAAATGACCACCTGGAGGCCTGCTTTGAAAAGACACAGGCACAGATTTTCCAACAGGATGGAGCATCCTGCCACACAGCTCTAGATGTGATACAGTGGCTTGATGACTACAAGATTGGGAGAATAGATGACTGGCCAGGTAATTCTCCCGATATATCACCCATAGAAAATCTTTGGGCCATCATTAAAGGCAAACTCCGCTCACGTGACACCTCTACACTCCCCAAGCTTGAAATGGAGCTCCGAAAGTGTTGGGAAGAATTTAAGCCTGAGTTCCTTCAAAATCTTGCTGACAGTGTACCACGTCGCCTTCAAAGGGTCATCAAGAGGAAGGGCTACGCAACGAAATACTAACTACAATTGTAAGTGTTGATATTCTACATTATTTTGTTATAAACATGGTGCGTCATACGTGTAAACATTCCCTTTTCGGAGGCGCGCACTGATTATCCACGCAAACTGTACTACTACCACCACCACTACTACCACTACCACCAACACTACTACCACCACTACTACTACTACCACCACCACTACTACTACTACTACTACTACCACCACCACCACTACTACTACCACCACTACTACCACCACCACTCACCCAGTATCCGAGACATCAGGGCCCCAAGTTTCACCTCCAAGGGGTGGCGCGGCAAAGTCTTGGCTGCGACCGCCGGCAGTGACTCGAGTGTGACAGTCTCCACGGGATGCTTGCGTGGCCTGCCTCTGGGCCGTCCCGTGGGTGTGTGTTTGACCCTGTGCTTGGGTGTGACGGGTGACAGTGTTGGGTGTGACGGGTGACAAATGGGCTGTGCCGAGGGCCGAGGTCTGGGCCACTTGCTAAAATAAAGACATGAAATTGTCAACCAAATAAAAAGACATGAAATTGTCAACCAAATAAAGACATGAAATTGTCAACCAAATAAAAAGACATGAAATTGTCAACCAAATAAAGACATGAAATTGTCAACCAAATAAAGTCATGAAATTGTCAACCAAATAAAGACATGAAATTGTCAACCAAATAAAGTCATGAAATTGTCAACCAAATAAAAAAAGACATGAAATTGTCAACCAAATAAAGACATGAAATTGTCAACCAAATAAAAAAAGACATGAAATTGTCAACCAAATAAAAAGACATGAAATTGTCAACCAAATAAAGACATGAAATTGTCAACCAAATAAAAAGACATGAAATTGTCAACCAAATAAAAAGACATGAAATTGTCAACCAAATAAAGACATGAAATTGTCAACCAAATAAAAAGACATGAAATTGTCAACCAAATAAAGACATGAAATTGTCAACCAAATAAAAAAAGACATGAAATTGTCACCCAAATAGACATGAAATTGTCAACCAAATAAAAAACGACATGAAATTGTCAACCAAATAAAGACATGAAATTGTCACCCAAATAAAAAACGACATGAAATTGTCAACCAAATAAAGACATGAAATTGTCACCCAAATAAAAAAAGACATGAAATAGTCAACCAAATAAAATAAATAGTCAGGTATATATATAGTTATCACTAACAAGCACTACATTATCACTTCAATATAAAAAAAAAAAGGTAAATAATTTCTCTTCTAACTTCAATAAAAATGTTCACAAATAAAAAACACTATAATATTACTTCACTATAAAAATTGACATGGTTAATATTCTGTTATGTATTTATGATAGTTTGGGTATTCAATCATTTAGCCTGGAACGTTACTTCAGTATTTGGAAGCTTGTTCACAGCCCTAGGCAATACACCAGGTACAGGTTGAAGTTCCCAAACTCGGCATCCCAAGACTCGGCAACACCCAAAACTCGGCTATGGTTCCGGATTTTCCAAAACCCGGCAGAACACCCAAAACCCGGCGCCTAGTTGCCGGGTCGGCCGCTGGGTGCCACCACACTAGGCCGCTTGGTTTCTCCCGCCGATTTGTTTGTTGTTATTGTTCAGTGGTGTTGTGACTGTAGAGTTGTGTACACTGTTATTTTGTGTACTTCTACAGGTCTGTTATTGGTATTATGGCTCCCAAACGTCCAGGAACACCTACTGGTGCAAGTGAAAAGAAAAGGAAGAACAATGTGTTAACTATTTCTGAGAAAATTGACCTTGTGATTTTGTTCATGTGATTTTCATGCTTTTTTTCCCCTTAATATATCTACGTTCTAAGTCGGAAAATTCCATTCCTCGGCTCGGCGCTGGTCCCGAAGTTGCCGAGTTTGGGAACTTCAACCTGTACTACAAACTGTCGACGAGGATTCATGCCCACGACTACTACGGTTGCTGTTCTGTGGGAATGTCTTGCCACTAGCTACGTCTAGCTGATGTGTATGGGCAGTGGCGTACCCAGAAAATTG
>JACEEZ010020172.1:206586-241257 GCA_016584305.1 Chionoecetes opilio
AATGCCCATAAATTAAAATTAAAGGGTGTTTATTTTTTCTGGTTTCTCTGGAAGGGTTTTGTTTTTGTTTTAAACGTAATGCGCGTACCAGAGTTGGGGGAAATCCCTCTATCCCACTACTAAAAAGGTGATAAAAATTGTTTGATTTGTTTAAATAGCGTTGCGAGTGGTGCCGTAAAAAGTAAAAATTTTTTCAAAGTAAGCAGCCATCCTCAAAAATTATTATCAAATTTTGGGTTCTGCGCGTTGGGCATGGCCGACGACCCCAAATTTTTTACCCCGCTACTGTAAATATAATAAAATTTTATATATAAAAAAAAGGATCATATAGACTGGTTTATCAGTATATATGATGTACTGGTCTTCGTAAATTTTTTGTTAACTTTAATTTTAAATTTCATTTAACTTTTCCCTTTTAAAAATGCGAGTAAAATTTTTATCATAAAGGGGTATCAAAAAAGTCCAATTTTATAGCTTTCCTTTGTATTTCTTTTCGGATAAAATTAAAAACCATGCAAAATTTTAGGAAAATAAAAAAATTCAAATCATCAATCGGAATTTTTCCCTATTGATGATGTTATTTTTTATTTATATTTTCTGTTTCTGAAAAATTAAATTTAGCAGCGGATAAATTAGCGTTAACAAAAATAAAAACCTCTTAAAAGGGGGAAAATTTTTCCAGATTGAGATTTTATTTATTTATTTAATGCTAATTATGCTGGGTCTAATTCTTTATCAGAAAACAAATACATCAATGGGAAAACTACTAAAAATTTCGCTTCTATTGATACCCTTCATGATAAAAATTTACTTCCAAAAATTTTTTGGCGAAGATTTTAATGAATCCCCTTCGTAAAGCATTTCTTTAGCGTGTTTTACTGTTTTTATTTGATAATAGTTTGATTAAACTTTTCAAGATTACAGTTATCATATATCTGATAAAACCCGTCTATATATGCTAAGACCCCTATATTCTTTTTGGGCGGGGGCCCCAACCGCTATGCGCCTGGCAATTTGAAAAAATTTTCGTGTGAACGTCCAGAGATATGGGTCTATGGGTCCAAATTTTAAAATTTAATGGGGGTAGTATTTTTTTGGGTCAATAAGTGCTGGTGTTTACGTTATGTTTACCAAAAACTGTTCAGTTTCTAGATGGCCAAAATGTTTTTTTTTATGGTTCTTGTGTCTCTGCTGTTCCCTAGACACAAAAAAAATATGCTTTTTTGTAGCCCAATGTTTTCCCCCCGAATATAATACAAATTTAAAGAATCGTCCCGACCCTTTTTTTTTTGCACAAATTTTTTGGGGAAATTTTATTTTAAAATACCTAAACCACAAAAAAAAATTTATTCCCGCCCCTTTTTTCCCCAAAAAAAAATGCTTTTAAAAAGCGCGGGAAAAACAACAGCTTCATTCCAGCCGTGGCGCGAAACTTCTGGGACGTCAAGTTCGATAGCTTCCCAGCCCTGCCTGATACAAATACACAGAGAATCTGAAATAAATATAGTACTTGAAGAATTTTGGTGTTTCTGATATTTTTTTTTTTGCGATATGGCATATACTTGCATCCTTCATGGTACAGCAAGAAAGCTGTGCCTTGCAGAGAACTTAGCCCCCATTTCTGACCTATTTGGTTATGATATGTCTGTGCAGCGCCTGGCAGTAGCGGGTGAGAGGAGCCCGGCTAGACAATGTGCTTCACACCGCGCTCCTCTCACCCGCCACTGCCAGGCGCTGCACAGACATATTATGGTCAAATAGGTCGGAAATGGGTGCTAAGCTCTCTGCAAAGGCACAGCTTTCTTGCTGTATCCATGAAGGATGCAAGTATATGCCATTACGCAAAAAAAAAATATCAGAAACACCCAAAATTCTTCAAGTACTATATTTATTTCTGATTATCTGTGTATTTGTATCAGGCAGGGCTGGGAAGCTACCGAACTTGACGTCGCCGAGCCGTTGTGCGTCGTCTGCTTGTCGTCAGTTTTGTTTTAAGTGCTCGGGGATTTACAGATTTTGAATGCGGATCATTTAAAAACGGGTGACTGGATGCAAAAAGTGACAACATATTGTTGATATACTCGATCATGGCTATATTTTGACTGCATTAAATCAGGAATGATGAAATGGTCTGGACGATTACTTTAAGGTCGCCACAAATATTCCATGTGTGGTCCTTATATTTGATGAGTCTTAGCAGCAGTTCCATTGATTCATAAGTCTCATTAAGGCCAGTGGCATGTGCTACAGGTATTGAAGGTTTTGCATTGCCGTTGTGCAGTAATACAGCTTTAAGGCTACCTTTACTAGAGTCAATGAACAGTCTCCATTCTTTTGGATCATAGCGAGAGCCAATCCTTTCCATCAGGCCACTGATATCGTGGCAGAAACAAACTTTTTCCTCCTGTAAATAAAATGATGAAAACTGCAAATGGCGAGCGATAGCGGAAATGGGAAACTTTGGGGTTTGGCTGGAGAAGATTCCATTCTTGAAGTCTGGAACCAAGCAACTCTGCCTGTTTTCTTTTGGTAATTCCAAATCGCGCACTAGGTCATTTAACTCCGCTTGACTTAACAAATGTGGGGAAATATTTGCATGTGGAACATAGATGCCATCTTTCCTTGTTTCTATCACTAGCAGAAACTGTAGATGAACTGCTTTGTCTGTTGTCGTTGATGGTGGAACTGGTGGTGGATTTGTTTCATCATGTGGTACTGGTTTTATTGCTGATTCGCAGTTTGGGTACGTGATTTTTTATTTGTTTTTCTTTGTGAAACCAGCAATCTTTGTCCAACAAAAATAACAATCATTGAAGTGATTTTTCGGCTCACGCAATGCAAACCATGGGGACTAAGAACGGCATAGCTTTTATGTTACCATTCATCCAAGCTATTAACATTGCATTGCACTGTGCACAGCAAATATGTGGTGCCCAGTCCCTCTCTTGGTCTCCTAACTTACAGTCAAAATAATACTTGTTGGCAAGTTAAATCTTTGTTGTTATGTTTCTACGTAGTCACGCAGTGATTCCCAACCTTTACACCTTGGAGGAACCCCTGTAATAATTTTTCATATTCCAAGGAACCCCTATATATATTATTTTTTTAAGAAAAGTTCTTGAGCAATATAATTCATATGAAATCTACAATTACATCACATGTCATGAGAGTTCACACTAATAAGTCAATAATGTTATGACTTACCTTCAGTGTGACACTTGGGCTTGTTTCTCTTTGCGTATCTGTGAAATTCTTGGCCGAATTTTTGACAGACACACACGCAGTTCTTCCTCGACAGACAGAAGACGATTTCTTAATTTGCTTTTAATGACGGTCAGGCATGAGAAAGCTTGTTCACAGAGGTAAGAAGTTGAAAACTGAAGTAAAACATCCAATACTTTTACTGAGATGACAGGGTACTCTTGCTTTGCTTAAATCCAAAACTTGTCATGTGATACTTCATTAAATTTCATTTTCAAGGTTCGATCGCACTGTAGTTCACTCAGTTCTTCCTCTCCTTGCAGACTAAGTAGGTTTTCTGTACTTGGTGAGAACACAGTGAAGGGGTTTCTCACCCAGTCATACGTATCTGATGACAAGGAGGGGAAGTACTAATGAAGTTTTTCTGACAGTGATCCCAAATGACTTGTAATTAATGGAATGACATTTTCATATTCAGTTTGAGTTTGAACTTGGAGTAGGAGTGGAAAAATTTCGACGTTTCCTCTTAAAAGGTGCTTTTTCCAAACAGCGAGTTTATTCTTAAATGCAAGAAGTTTGTCTGTGCCTTCTCTCTTCTCTTCTCCTTCTCTCTGAATACCCTATGTCCTCTGGTTTATCCTATTGTAACGAAGGAGGGGGGGGGGCAACCCACCCCTCTCAAACTTCGTCACACTAACGGCTCAGGGCTATGGAGGAGACGAGAAGGACTGCAAGGAGACTTTTACTGCTGTGCACGGCTTTATTACGCAAACTACTAAAACCCACAGTACAATAGTGGATGCACGTCTGTCACGTAACTACACGCGCCACTCCGATCCGCCCCAACAACACAAAGTCACAGTCAAAGCAGGGGGACTATACACAAATAGGGGGAATTTCACAAAGCAGGTGAAATAAGGAGACTCTCCTTTATGTGGGAAACGGCACGTGGGAGCGGATGCCACGAATATTCCAGTAGAGGATAGAGAGCGTGATGAGATAAGCGGATGATGATAGTTATAGGATGACAGCCTCTGGTATTGAGAAGTTAGGAGTATCAGAGATATGGGCTGTGAGGTAAGGGAGCGGCGGCGCTGAGCTGTCCATCCCCGTGTGATGTCAACAGGAAAGTGGGTGATAGCAGATCCTGCCAGCGGGATGGTTTCTGTGGAGATGCTGAACGCCACACTCTGTCTTGGTTAAATGTTCGTCGTAAGAGAGACATATACACCCAAAATAGGTACTCAGTGAATGCTTACATACAAGTAAATATTTCCTGAAGCCTCATTCTGCTTCAACTTGCGTATTTTCATGAATAGACGATTTTTAAAGATTGAGTTTTCAAGTATTCAATTGTTTTGCCAATATTTTCACCAAGTGCTCACAAATAAAATAATAAACTACATTTTTTATTAAGAGCTGTTTCAGTTGTTGTATTGAAGGGTAATTCTGATATGTCCCGAAAAAGTACAGGGAATTTACGGTAAATGATAGATCATTCACGCTCAAAGGGCAGTGGATGTGAGATGCGCGAGAGACATCTGGCGGCTTAGCTTTGAAAACTCCCCATTGGGCGGCCGCCAAATTAAAAAAGGTGGGCAAATTTTTCGGCCGGTGAAATCTGGCTACTCTACTTTACCTGAGAATGACCCAGGGGTCACACATAGGCTCAGTGACCCAGTGACCAGTATGGAAGGTGAAGGTGCTGACAGGTCTCTCCCTATCGCGGGCAGAGAGATTAGAGAGGAAGACCCTTGCGGCCTGTTTTCTGTGAACGAGCTGTACCATAGATTCCATAAACCTCAACGCTCTTCATCTTGCAAGTACAATCAAGAAAAACACAAGATTTTAGAAAAAAATAATATTTTTGCGGGTTGCACAATATTTGCGAAGGATTATTTTTTATTTGGATTATTTTTTATTTGCATTTTTTATATGGCGAATACATGGATACATTTAAAGTTTGTTTAGCGACAAAAGAATTCGGGCAAAAGTCCCGCGTACACAGAGATATTGTCACACAGTATCCGCAGTTTACGGGTTAAAGGGTGCCAACACGTTTTTTGGTCACCCAATTTTTATTTTGTTCGCGTCATTTTATTGTGTATTTATAGTATTGGTCAAATATCTCAAAAAAAATCTGACAAGTCCCTACGTACAGTCCCAAATCCCCCGCCGCCCTCATAAAATTTAAAAAAAACTTTAAACAAGAAATGAACATACGTTTTTTATAAAGTGAAACTTGGCCGATTAATGATATCAGAAAATGTTTTTATATAACGATTAAAAAAATTGACCTTGCCTAATTTCTTCATTTACTAGACCATGTGAATATATAACATGAAGGAAAGGTATAAGGGACCCACTTCATCTTTGTAAAATATTGAATATAATTGCACGGAGACAATTAGGTGGTTCCAAAAACCTGAATTTTGCCCCGAACACGCTAAGTGACTTCCCTTTCACCCCTTTTGATATAAAGCGTTTTTTTCTTGGGGAGACGTTCCTTTGGGGAGTTCCCCTCTTTTTTTCTAATTTTTTGGTTTTTTGCCCCCGTCTTTTCCAGTCAAATATTTTTGAAGTCAAACACGGAGGTAGGGGGCTGTCCCCACAAACGATATACAACAGCTGTGTTAGGTTAAGGCCGTGTCTCACGAGCGATTTTTCCGGCACTTTTGGTATTTTGCTCCCAAAAGATGCCCTAGTGGTCCAAAAAAGTGCGCGTTTTGTCACACGGCGTTTGGCTAGAGCTCTTCTTCCCAGAAAGCGAAGATTTATTCTTATATCTTAGCTTATTGCTTTATGGCATCGAAAAAATGCCCTTTCCCCTCTTACATTTCCTTTGAAAACCCATAAAAAAACCCTTACTTGTATTCCAAAAAAATCAATAAAAATAAAGCATCAATTATCTGTTTCAAAAAAACACACGCGCCTATTAAATATGTTTGTATAACATTTTCCGTCTAAATTTCATCAAAAAAATCAAAACAAACTAAATATCTAAATCATAAAAAAAATGAAACTCAAAAAATCTTAAAAAAAACAGCGTGTACCCTATCTACACGGTCTTGTATATAGAAGTAAAAAACCTATTTATTCTCTACCCTCCTATAAAACATTTATTTTCCTCCTCCATATTTATTTTTTCCCATTATCTACCTATATTCTATTACTATACCAAATTATAAGTTTTTTTCCCTATATAAAACTTATTTTCCCTTAACAGCCCTTATTTTCCCTAAAATATCACATAGGAAAGCTACAGCTCTTTGACCCCCCAAGATTGGTCTTTTTTCTTTTTCAGATTAAACTGAAATTACGAACTTCACAATCGCAAAACACTAAAAGCTTAGTCTGCAAATTTTAAAGAAAAGTCATTCCAGTTTTTTTATTGCAAATGACCCAATCGAAAAATTGACGCAAAGAAAATTGGGTTCTTTTTTCAGAACATCACTTGCCTGTCCTTTTTGGACCCTTACTAGACCTCTTTAAAACATGTTCCTATGGGAGTCTATAAAGAATGTAAAGCTAGGGGAACAAAAACCTCAAAAAATGAAAGAAAAGTGTTTGGAAAGATTTTTGGGAGAATGTTCGGGAATTTTTCGTGAAAAGGGTTTTTTCGTCAAAGTGATAGACGCAGACGGTGCACAAACACACAGGTCTTACCACAAAACAATTTTTCATCGTACAAATTTTTAGAAAGGGAAAATGAAAAATCTTTCGTATATTTTTAAAAGGTAATGATAGTTCACTTTTAAGATGTTTAAGCTATGAAAGAATGTTTCATATAAAAAGACCCCTTATATAAAAATATTGTGGGTTTTGTTCTACCAAACAATGTATGCTGGGGGCTAACCCTTTAGTAGCTCATTAATAAAGAAAATTTTCCCAATCAATTGTCAAATTTCATTTCCCCAAAGTTCATCTCTGTGCATAAATGCGTGCCCTATCAACATGATTCCAAGAGTTTCAATTTTTTTTATATTTAACCTCTTAAAATCCCCAGGCAAAACCAAAGGGGGTTGTCTGTGCAGAAATGTGGACAAGATTGTTAGACCAGTGGGGTGCATTGGAGAGATTTCACAAAAAAATGGGATTTTGTAACCCAACCCCCTGTATATGATTATTGATAGTTTTATTAATGATTTTTACTTGCCCTTAAAAAAAAAAAATTTCCCCCAGCCCACCCTTTAATTTTTGCAATACAGTTGTAGTAAATTTACGTTCATTCCCTGGGAATTTGTGCCAAATCGATTTTGTTTAAATGCCATCTAAGGGGGGTTTAAAAAACAGAAAAAAATTGGGTGGCAACTTTACTTTGGAATTGGGTTTTTTTGGGGGGGTTAAACGGGGGTACCATTCGCAGTTTATCGCCCGAAAAGAAAAAAGCAAAAATTGTTTTAAACATTTTTTTTTTTTAAAATATTTTCGGAAAATTATGAAAAAAATTGGGGTTTTCCTATAACTAGCTAACTAAAATTCCCCCTTCTATTTATATTTTCCAGTAAAAGTTTTTGAGCAAAAAAAATTTTAAATGGGAAGAGTTTTAAATTATGATTTTTTGAGGTCTATAAAAGGATTTTTTTTAGCGTTTTCGGGTTTTTATTTTATAATATTAAGAACAAACATTTTGAAAATAACGTATATCATTTATACTGAAAACATATATTATAGGAAACTTTTCATCTCGGTGGCCTCGTCAGACTCCCTCGTGAGTCATCAATCTAGGCGCAGGCTTTTCATACAGACGGCTTTGGCATACGCTGATGACGTAAAAACCCGCGTGCCTTGTTTAAAGCTTTAAATACAGTAGAACCTAATTGGTTCGTAGAAAATAAAACACTCGACAAATGAAAAAGGAAAATTTGGTGATGGGGACGAGAGATCCGGTAGTCAGAGGGTACCTGGAACGTGCGAAGGAATCTCGGATGGAGGGTTCCCAAATTTTCAAATGGGCGAGTTCCATTCAATTCTAAATTATCTTACAGCACTCAATATATACATTCAATCAATTTTTCCGTTTGATGCATTCGGGGATTAAATGTTTTTTATGTTATGTTGGCCAGTAACCAATGTCCAGGTTGGGTTAGTGAACGAGGGGGGGGGGGGGGGGAATGGTGGGCACAGCCCCCCCCCCCCCCCCCCCCCTTTTGGAAGGTTCTTTACAATGTCAAATTGAAGTTTGTGTTCTGCGAAAAGTGTTTGTGCTTCAATAAGCACATAGTTTTATTTTTTAAGTTATGTCACAGGCTATGTAACCAATGTCCGGTAAGACTGGCAGTTTAGTACAAGACTCCCATTGACCAGACTCGCCTGACATAACCCCTCACGTTTGTTAAACTAACCTAGCCTGGGCCATTGATTACGGACCTAACTTCGCTTGGGAGATTCTAACCTCCCTTGTGTTATTTTTAATTTCCGACAGCTGTTTGTAGGGGTTAGAAATGCTGCAAATTGTCATGTCAGATCCACAAGTCCTAGGGACGGTTTATAACTAGTGCCTTGTAATGCTTTTTTTAAAAAACTGCCAGTAGAACCCCAATGGTCTATGTAATTTATTGCACTGCAGTTTTAACCATGTGAAGATTTATTGTGGACAATTTTTCCAGGAATAGTAGGTAATTCCCATAGACTTTATCGGTTTATATTTTTATGCATTTTCGAGCTTTGCATCCCATAGGGCATGAGTTTTACGGATATATGTTACCTCAATACACATCTATTGGTCGCCTCCGTGGTGAGTGGCTAGCAGCGACGTCTTTAGGATCTTGAAACATTGGGGCTTAGCCCAGCCAAGGGATCTTCACATTTTTACAGGATAATTTTAATTATGAGTATACTGAATATAAGATGTTAGACCTGCTCTAACCCACTAGCTCCGTTAATTTGCTTGTGAGGATAACTTTCGAATCATGATTAAATTAGTGAAGAAAATCTCAGTGGGGGTTCAACTTCGTTTATTATTTTATTTTCATCAGTAGGAGTAAAACCCTAAGAAAAAGAGAGCTTTGGCGTGATGAAGCAGTCCTATAGATTGTATATTCCCAATGCTTTGTTCAAATACTGAAATCTGACCAACCTCGGTCTTGCAATACTTTTTTTTTTTTACATCAAAATGACTGGCCAAGGACACACAAACAATGCACTTCGAAAAAATGCACTTCTGTTAACTCTGTGTCTTCTTGTCTCTATATTCTCTTCTTCACCTCTCCAAAAAGTCTTTTGGTGTCTCCTCTGTCATGGCACTCCTCATCTCCTCCTGTTCTCTCCACCTCTCTCATGTCCCTGCTCATAAAAAGGAATGCATCACATACGCTAAGTAACAGGTAACCAATATCTAGTTTTTTTTACTGAAATTTGATGTTGGCCCCAGTCAGTGTTATCTTATTTTGAGAGAAAAAAAATATAATAAATAGAAAAACAAAAAAGATAATTGAATCCGGGGCTATTCTAAACATCGGGCCTACACCCTACAGCCCCAAGTGCCCAGGCCTAACTACTCCCCTGGTGGGCTAGCGTGCCTGGATATGAATACTGCGGGCCTTGGTTTGAATCCGGGCCAGGGCCAGTCGGTGACCTGCCGAACACCTGTTCTTCCTTCCTTTCGGGGTTGATAAATGGGTACTCTGGGGTAACCTGGGAGAAGTGACTGTGGTAACGCGGGTGTCCATTACCCTGTTCCCCAGGGAACAAGGTCCTCCCCCCCCACCACAGGCTCTTAGGGCTAATGCCCGGAGATGAGCACAGAATGCCACGCGCAGCATAGCGTATGCTCCCATTCTTACTTGACATAATCTACTCCCCAGACAAAACTCGTTCCATTTTCCCGCCCAAACCACGCGTACCCGACGAGTCCCCAGGTTTTTTTTAGGGAGGAGAGGGATAATTACAAATAGGAATTTCCGAATGTTTCTATGTGACCATTCTTACCACATCAAAATACATGGGAAAAGAGCACTTTTACCTCGTTCTCATTACTGGCTTAAACTACCAAGTTACTGATCATTACGGTTTTAAGAAAAAAATATGCCGGTAAGGGGAAAATGTAAGTGAAAGGACTGTGGTTATATGGGAAAAATGTCCTGGCGTATTGCACAGCTGTTACCAAAGACATGTCCTACCAACATTGTGGTTAGCTAAGGGTTTCGGTATGTTCCACTACCCTCAGATGGCAGAAGTCGTCTTGAGGGGAAAATAAGTAACAGGGAATAATGCTGGTAGAGATACAGTATATTTACGATACGATACCGTAACCGAATACCGAGTACCGATATCTCGTAAAGATACGGTTATAGTACATTTACAATATTACTGGTACATAAATACATAATTTTACTGAATGTTAATTTTTTATTTTTTTTCATTGTTCAGTTTTTTTGACAGCAACACACGTTTGGGAGGGGAGAAAGCCTTATGCTACAAAAACCATGATAAGGCTTGATATTATTTTGTGTTTTCCACTACCATGTTATTGTTATGTAGTGCACTGTCTAGGAATAGTTTGCCAAGTCTAGGTCCCGAGCAAATCCTTCCTGCTCGTTTTTAGGGGTTAGGTTACGTCGGGTTGATATATTTTTGTAATCACTGAAAAAAGACTATCATTTCATAAAAAACAGTGTAATGCTTAATGACTATAATAAGGTTCCAGTAGTATTTCTCATTATGTATGCGAATAATGATTAATTAGGTCATCATGATTATGTTTTCTGGATTTCACAGTCCCCTTACATCTGGATGAGCAAAAGCGAAAGTTCACAAAAATTGCTTTGGAATGAAAAATGCGAAAGGATCACACATTCTGGCCAAACTAGCCGTCATACTGCTGGACTCAGCATTACGCGCTCATTGGTAAAGAGGCAACCTTCTGATACTCCTTGGATGTTGCGAGTAAGTACATGTAAGCCTACACTAACTGTCAACTACTTATATGGTTTAGCCATTACTCACGAAGATTTAGAGTATGGGATGCCCTCTTTATTTCAAACCAAGTCATTTGTGGATATTTTTTAACAACTATCTGTCCTATCTAAGATATCCTATCTTAGCTTGTCAAAACTCCAGAAACATGAGTTATTCTGTAGATATCAACTATGAATTTTCCTTATTTTGACCTGTTGCCATTCGGGGAATGAAGAGAGGGAGAACACCAACTCCAACAAAAAATTTTCTGTATGGAAGTCTACCTTGTTATATTAGTCCGTCACCACAGGCCAAAATTTTGGTCGATTCGGTACCAGTCAGATGGCCAATTTTTCATACTCGTTCGTGAAAGATATATATATTATAGGGATACATTTTTGCCTGATAGCCAAATTTGGATGGTAGTAGCTTAAGGTTATTACAGACCTAGTTTATGATGTAGCTCCCAAAATACACATTTTCAGAAAAAATAAGCCTAATGTTTTAACATACTTTTATTTACATGTTGAATTTGTTTTTCCAAAACATAACCAGTTAAGTAATAATAAAATTGTTTATAAAGATATAACGTTATGTGTGGATATATGACTGTCAAAACCGTTTGAAAATGACATGTTGACAGAGGTATGAACACCTTAGAGAGAATAATGAATATGCACTCGCAAAATCTCAATATTAATTGGCAGTTTGAAATATTACCCAAATGAGTGCAATTGGTCCCACTACTCCTACAGTATCACTCCAATTTTGCATCAGAAACTACCGTTATCCTCCCACTAGAAATAAGTAAAAGCATGTCTAATAGTTAAACATGTAAATTAATCCATATGGAATTACATTTATTTCCTGATACCCAACAAATTTTAGATTTTTCTTACACATTAATTCTTCTGACAAACGTTTCGACATACACTTTAATATATCTATATATCATGAACAATACATAACAGTTCAGTTTTACTAGTAAGTAATGACTAATTGCATACATTAGTCCTCCATACAGATTACAATAATAGTACCAACATCCATCCAATGTAACAACACAGGAAAGTGCACACATCACATCATGCAAACATTTGTATGTTTCGGTATTTGCAAAATACTGAAACCAGTCTTTAATCCTGGATAATAACAGACCTGTATCTCAGTTCCAAGTCCTCATCATCAATGTCCTCCTCATCTATGTGGTAGTTTCCTCTTCCTCGTCATCTGGCTGTTTTCTTGCATGGGGACAGTTTTGCAGAGCTCTGAGCACTTCAGTCCCGATTAATACACATGCACTTTGGAATGCCTGCACGTTTTTTAGAACAATTACATGCAAGGAGTTCCATTTAGGTTCAGGAGCAGTGGCTAAATCCATCCAGTCGATCATGAGCTCTTCCTTGATCTCCCAATTACTTCAACTTCCAGGCCGGTGACCTCTTGGTGGTGGGTAATCTGGGTTGCCTTCCAGACTCCTCCTCCGATTGCAGTTTTGATCGTTTTTATTTGCTCGCAGATGTGCTTGTGTAAAGCATTGCGCATGGAGGTAGTTGGTGTGGCTCATGTGTCCGTTCTTTGATGCACACAAACAATAGCGCAGCTCATTAACTTTAGTCGTAAGCCGTCTTAGAGGCATAAATCCGACATGTGAATTTTTCTAATCTGTCTACCGTGATTGGGATACAGTCCATTCCTTTCCAATTGTCACAACACAATTCTGAACCTCGGGATAATACTTCAACAGTTTGAGGGAGCTTACCTTCCCTCGTCCATCCCAAGGTCTGACAGCATCACACCCAGTGAATGGAATTGCATGCCAATGATGGCTTTCACAGACATATTCTCAAGAACACTGGCCCTTTCTGGACCTCATAATTTGGTTCTGGGCTTGTGTTTCACATTCAAGTACAATGAGGCACCGATATCCTTGTTAAGGCTGAAGCAGTAAGAACACGTCTGTGTCATCAGCAAACAACACAACTGTCTGAAAACCAGATGTGGCAAGCATGTGCTGCGTGGTAAGGAATCCTGGTATCTGCCCTCTTCCTGAGATGCTTTCACCTCTGTGACAGCTTACAACCCTGACCAGTGATTTATGACTAATTCTTCCACACGTAACATACAGAATTTTGCCATGGAGTAACTCAATATGGCCTTTCTTGTTTCCATTGCCTTTGTGAGACTGAATGAGACTGGTTTTTGTTTGTCAAGAGCTAAATCACTCAGGAAGAGGCAGATCCCAGGATTCTTTCACGCAGCACTCTGGTTTTCAGACATTTGGTTGTTGTTGAAAAAGAACAGCGTTTTCTTACTGCTTCTAGCCTTTAAAAAAGGATACCCCGGTTGCCTCTTGTACTTGAAATGTGGAACACAAGCCAAAACCCAAATTATTGAGGTCCAGAAAGGGGCCCAGGGGTTCTTGGAATTTTCCCGGTGAACCCAAATCTTTTGGCATGCTTTCTTTACGGGGTTTTGATGCTGTCAGCACCTTTGCGGGAGCGGGGAAGGTGAGCCCCCTCAAACTGTTAATTTGGGATCCCGAGGTTCAAAAATTTGTTTTGTGAATTTGGGAAAGGAATGGACGTATCCCAATCACTGGTAGACAGTTTAAAAAAAATTCAAAAGGGTCGGATTTATGCCTCAAGAGGGGCTACGAATAAAGTTAATGAGCTCGCTTTTTGTTTGTTTGCATAAAAAAAGGGGCCCACATTGACCCCACACCAACTCCCTCCATGCGAAAAAATGCTTTACACAAGCACATTCTGCGAGCAATGATCAAACTCCCAAAGGAGAAGGATTTCTAAAAAGGGAAAAACCCAAAGTCCCCCACCAAGAGGTCACGGTGAAGCTTAAGAAATTTGGGAAATCAGGAAAAAGCTCATGGCGACTGGTTTGGATTTAGCCACTGCTCCTGAAACTAAAAATGGAACTCCTTGCTGAAATTTGGGTTTTTAAAACGTGAAAGGCTTCCAAAGTGCATTTGGGGTTTTATTAATGGACTAAGTGCTCGAGCTCTGCAAACTGCCCCCATGCAAGAACCAGCCAGATGACGAGGAAGAGGACACTCCCCCGTAGATGGGAGGACTGATGATGAGGATTTTTGGACTGATACAGGGTCTGTTATTATCCAGGATTAAAGACTGGTTTCAGTATTTTGCAAATACAACATTCCCAAATGTTGCAAGGGATGTGATTTTTGCCCTTTCTTTTGTTGTCTTTGGGATGATGTTGGACAAATTATGTAATCGGTTTTTGGAAACTATGAAATGCAATTAGTTTTCTTTCCCTTACTGGTACAAAATTGAAAAAAAGTTTATGTAATTTTCAAATATTTTTTAAAAAAATTAAAATTTTTTGGGGTTTCGAAATTTGTCAAATAATTAATTTTAAAAAAAAATTTTTAAATTTTTGGGGATAAGGAAAAAATTTTCCTTAAAAAATTTTGGTTTTTAATTTTAAGATGTTTAATTTATTTGAAAAATTTTTTGTAATTTTTTCTTTGGGGGAAAACATTTCCTATAAAGGGGGTTTTTTAGGGGGGGTAATTTTTTAAAAATTTGAATTCATTATAAAACTAAATTTTTTAAAAAATTTTTTAATTTTTTCAAATGTTATTTTTAAATTTCAAATTTTAAAAAATATTTAAAAACATTTTATTTTTCAAAAGGTTTTTTTGGGACAATCAAAATACCCAAACCAACTATTCCCCTTTATAAAAAAATTTTTTAAATTATATATTTTTTAAAAGGGGTTTATTTTTGGGAAAACATTTAACGGGTAATAAAAGGTTGGGGTTAAAAACAAGGGTTTTTTTCCCTAAAAAAATTAAAAAATTTTGGGGGAAATTTTGGGGTTGTTCCCTTTCTCTTTTTTCCCCCAAAGGGGCAACGGGCCAAAAAAAATTTGTAATCCCTCTTTTTTCCCTATTTTTCAAGAAAGATTTTTTAAAAATTCCAAAAATTGCCCGGTTTTGAAAAATTTGGCTTCCAATTTAAAAAAACCCGGGGAAAAGGCTCCATTAATTTTTTGGTTGGATTTTGGTTTTTCTCCCACCCCTTAAAAGCCCCCCCCTTTTTAAGGGCCCAAAGTGAAATAAAGGAAATTTAAATAGTATATTTTTACAACTAAACTTTTTTGTTGTTTTTTTCCCCCCCAACTATGGTAAGGTTAAAAATAAAAAGTGGGAAATAAAAAATTGGGGGCATCTCCATTCTAAATCCGTGGTTGGAAACCCCTTTATAAGGGGTAGTTGAATTGGTTAAAGTTTATTTCCCAAACCCCAGGAAATAAAGGAAGGGGCCTTTTTAAACCCTGTCCCGGGGATTTCCCCTGGCCCGGGATAAACCAGGGCAGAAAGGGTTGCCCCGGCATTTTCCATTCCCAAAAGGAAATTTTTCCGGGGGTGAACCACCGGCCTTACTGATGGAAAGGGGATGTGAAATCCAAAAAACATAATTGATGACCTAATTAATCATTATCTCATACAAAATAAAGAAACTACTTGAACCTTATAAGTCATTAAGCATACACTTTTTTATGAAATGATAGTATTTTTTCAGGTTACAAAAATATATAAAACCCTGCCAAACCCAAAACCCCCTTTAAACGAGCAGGAAGGATTTGCTTCCTTGACCTAGATTGTGCAAACTATTCCTAGCCATGCCACAAATTTAAAAAAAACGGGTATTTGGGGAAACAAAAAAAATATCAGCATTATCTGTTTTTTGTTAGCATAAGGTTTTCTCCCAAGGGTGTGTGGTTAAAAAAAATTTAAAAATGAAAAAAATTTAAAAAAATAAAATTTCTAAAATTATGTTATTTCTAGGTCCCCCAGTATATTGTAAATGTACTATACCGAAAAAAAAAAAACCCCCTTTTTTACGTAAATCGGTAATCGGTATGGGGGGTTTAGGGTTTATCGTATCGAAAATTTACTGTATCTCTAACCAGCTTTTATTTCCCTTTTTACTTTTTTTTCCCCCTAAAAGACGACTTCTCCCAAATTTTGAGGTGGGGGAAAACATCCCGAACCCTTAGCTAAAACAAATGTTGGTAGACATTTTGGGGAAACAGCTGTGTAAATGCGGGCATTTTTCCCATAAAAACACAGCCCTTTCATTTACATTTTTTCCCCTTACCGCATTTTTTTTTCTTAACCTAAGTTATCCAGTAATTGGTATTTTTAACCCAGAAATTGGGAAACGTTTTTAAAAAAGGCTTTTTCCCATTTTTTTGTTTGGAAAAAATGGTCACACAAAAAACTTTCGGAAGTGCCTCATTTTGAATTATCCCTCCTCCCCCCAAAAAAAAAACCTGGGGATTTGTGGGTCGGGGGTTTTTGGGGGGGGGAAAAAAGGGGAAACGATTTTTTGTATGGGGATAGTTTATGTCAAGGTAAAGAGGGGAGCATACCTATGCTGGGGGTGGAAATTGGGTGTCATCTCCGTGGCATTAGCCCTAAGGGGCCTGTGGGGGGTTTGAGGCCCTGTTACCCGGGCCCAAGGGCTAATGGGGACCCCCGGGTTCCCACATCCCTTTCCCCCGGGTTACCCCAGGACCCATTTATCAACCCCAAAGGAAGGAAAAAATTTTTGGGCCCCTTTTTAAAAAAACCCCCCCCCAAAACCCCGGCACGGCCCCCCCGGGGGGTAGTTAGGGCCCGGGGGGGGCGGGGGCCCCCAATTTTTTTAAAACCCCCCCAAAAATTTTTTTTTTTTTTTTTTTTATTTTTTTTTTTTTAAAAAAAAACCGGGGGGGGCCCCCCTTTTAAAAAAAAAAAAATTTTTTGGGGGGAAGGGTAAGGGTTTTTTTTCCAAAGGGGAATGGGGGGGGAAAGGGGGGGAAAAAAAAACCCGGGGTTTTTAAAAAAAAAAAAAGGCCCCAAAAAAAAAAGGGTTTTTTTTTTTTGGGGGTTTTTAAAAAAAAATTTTTTAAAAAAAAAAGGGGCCAAAAGGTTTTTAAAAAAAATTTAAAAAAAAAATTGGTTTTTCCCCAAGGGCCCCTTTTTTTTGGGAAACCCCCTTTTTTAAAAAAAAATTTTTTTAAAAAAAAAAGGGGCCCCCCTTTTTTTTTTCCAAAATTTTTTTAAAAATTAAAAATTTTAAAAAATTTCCCCTTTAACCCTCAAATTTTTTTAAAAAAAAAATTTTTTTAAAAAGGGTTTTGGGGGGGCCCCCCGGGGAAACCTAAAAGGGGGGGCCCCCCCCTTTGGGGGCCTTTTGGGTTGGGGGAAAAGGGGGGAAAAAAATTTTTCCCCCCCTTTTTTTTTTTAAAAAATTTTAAAAACCCAAAAAAAAAAAAAAATTTTTTTCCCCCTTTAAAAATTTTTTAAAAAAGGGTTTTCCCCCAAAAAAAAAATTTTGGCCCCCTTTTTTAAAAAATTTTTTTTTTTTAAAAAAAAAATTTTTTTTTTAAAAAAAAAAAAAAAAAAAACCCAAAAAAAATTTTAAAAACCCCCCTTTTTTTTTAAAAAAGGGGGGTTTTTTTTTTAAATTTTTAAAAGGGAATTTTAAAAATTTTTTCCTTTTTTTTTTTTTCAAAATTTAAAAAAAAACCCCAAAAAAAAAAAAAAAAAAAAAAAAAATTAATTTTTTTTTTAAAAAAAAAAACCGGGGGGGGGGAACCTTTTCCCAAAAAAAAACCCCCCCCCCCCCCCCCCAAATTTTTTTTAAAAAAATTTTTAAAAATTTTTTAAAAAAAAAAAAGGGAAAATTTTTAAAATTTTTTGGGGGGTTTTTTTTGTTTTTTTTTTTTTTTTAAAAAAAAATTTTTTGGGGGGAAATTTTTTTTTAAAAAAAAGGGTTTAAAAAACCCATTTCCCCTTTTTTTTTTTTTTTCCCTTTTCTTTTGAAACCCAAAAAAAAGGGGAAAAAAAAAAAAAATTTTTAAAAGGTTTTAAAAAAAATTTTTTTTTTTTTCCTGGGTTTTTGGGAACCAAAAAATTTTTTTTAAGGGGGGTTTTAAAATTTTTTAAAAAATTTTTAAAAAAAATTTTTTTTTTAAAAAATTTTTTTTATTAAAAAAAAGGGGGTTTAAAAAATTTTAAAAAAAACAAAAAAGGGTTTAAAAAACCCCCAAAATTTTTTTTTTTAAATTTAAAAGGGGGGGGGGAAAAAATTTTTTTTTTTTTAAAAAAAAGGGCCCCCCCAAAAAAAAAAAAAAAAAAAATTTTGTTTGGGTTTTTTTTTTTGGAAAAAAAAAAATTTTTTTTTTAAAAAAAAATAAAAATGGAAAAAATTTTTTTTCCCCTTTTTTTTAAAACCAAAATTTTTTGGTTTTTAAAAAAAAAATTTTAAAAAACAACCCCCAAAATTTTGGGGTTTTTTTTAAAAAAAGGGTTTTTTTTAAAAATTTTAAAAATTTCCAAAAATAATTTTTTTAAAAAAAATTTTTTCCGGGTTTTTTTTTTTGGGGGTTTTTTTTAAAAAAAAAAAACAAAAAAAATTTTAAAAAAAACCCCCCCCCCGGGGGGGGGGGGGCCCCCCCCCCCCCCCCCCCCCCCCCCAAAAAAAAAGGTTTTCCCCAAAACCCCCTTTTTCCCCGGGGAAACCGGGGTTTTTTTTTGGGGAAAATTGGGGAAAAAAAAAAAACCGCCCTTTTTTAAAAAACCCCCCCCAAATTTTGGGGGGTTTTTAAATTTTTTTAAAATTTTTTTTAAAAAATTTTTTTTTTTTTTTTTTTTTTTCCCTTAAAATTTAATTTTCCCTTTTTAAAAAAAGGGTTTTACCCAAAACCCCGGGTTTTAAAAAAAGGGGGGGGGGTTTAAGGCAAAAAGGGTTTAAAAAAATAAATTTTTTCCAAAAAGGATTTTTTAAAAAAAATGGGTTTTTTAAAATTTCTTTTAAATCAGAAAAAAAAAGAAACAAGGGAAAGCTAAAAAATTCCGCTTCTATTGTATTCTTTTTTGTAAAATGTTTTCGAGAAAAATTTTAAAATGACGAAGATTTTAAGGGTTCATGCATTTTTCTTGAGTCCCCAAAAGGGCCCTTTTTCTTTAGTGTTTTTAGGGTTTTTTTTATTTTATAATTTAGAAAAAAAATTTCCAAAGAAAAACCTTATATTTTTTTATACTGAAAAACTTTAAATTAAAGGGAAATTACCCGATTTCATGATTTTTTATGTTTTTTATTTAAAACGAAATTTAGGGCATGCTGCCAATTCATTTATCGAAAACGAAATATATCAATGGAAAGCGAATTAAATTCCGTTTCTATTGATTTCTCCATTTTAAAATGTTTTTAAAGAAAAAATTTTAAAGGGCGAAGGGGTTTAACGTGGGTAAAAGGGTTGGGTGCAATGAGAGCCGAAACCCCCCCGTAAAAACCTCACTCGCGGAAAGGGGGGGGGGGGGGGGCCTGGGGCCCCTTTACTGACTTGTGGACAGACTCTGCTACTGCCCGTCACGCCCCATCCCGCCCCTCCCGACGCAGACTTTTATATGGGAGCCCGGTTTTTGGCGGTGTGCCAAATTTTGTCTCGCTCACGTTGTGTTTGTTTTTTATATTTTTTTGATTTTTTAATTTGAAAAAATTTTTTTTTTTTAAAAAATTTATTTTTAATTTAAATCTTTTGTAAGCAGGCGTCAATAACCCCGCATTTGGGCCGCCCTTAAAACTAAAATTCTAGCCTTTTATTTTGTAAAAGGAAAACCTTTCCGCATTGCAAAAAAAACGCTCAACTTGGCTGCTTTAAAAAGGGGTTTGGGAAAAAAAGGGTGGATGACTATGGCAAAATTTTGGGTTAACACCCTTTGGCATCTTTTTTTTTCCTAATTCGGGGGCAAAATACCCAGTTATTTTTTGGGGGAAGTAAAGTGGATTTTTGATTAGAAAGTTCAAAAATCCAAAATTTGGCGGGGCTGCGTTTCTTCATCCAAAAATTTTTTTTTATTAGCATACTTTTCTAATTTGGGGGCAGCTCATCAAATATATTCTAAGGATAAAGGGATTCGAGTTGAAGCAGAAACAGGGTTTTTCACGGCCACACTTCATTTTTTTGTCCTGGATTATTATTTTTTTCCGGGAATTGGGGGATACAGTTTCCCACCCAAGAAAAAACGGGACTTTGGTTTTAAAAAAAAAAACTGTAAAAAGTTTTTTCGCTGGGTTCCCTTTTCCCCCAAATTTTTTTAAAAAAATCATTTAATGTTGCTGATGCCTCACAACCAAACCACTTTTTCTAAACGGGAAAATTAGGGACCTTGAAAAAAAAAAATGTTGAAAAGGACAAAGGGAATAAAATGTCACCCTTTTTTTAAAAACGCCACATCCATGAATTCAGAAACACAGGCTTCAAAATGATTTTGCTTTGTCTCAGTTTTCTGTGGGGAAAAAATTGGATCCCTCAGATTTAAAAGGGAACATATTTTTTTTGAACCCCCGGGGGAAAAATGTGATCCCGGGGGAAATTTGGGCGGGCCAAAAGCGTTTTTATTTTTTTTAAAGGGCATCTATAGGGTCCTTAAAGACAAAAAAACTTGGGTGGCAATTTTATTTTTGGGGTTTTTTTGGGTTTTTGTGGGGGTTTAAAAGGGGGGTCCCTCTTTTTTCGAAATTTTCGCCTAAAATGAAAAGCGCTTTATTGGTAAAATTTATTTTTATCTCTTAAAATTTTTAAATAGGAAAAAATTATAAAAAAAAAATCAGGTTTTTTCCCCTCATATCATCATTAATTTATGTAAAAATTTTTTAGTTTTAATCGGGAAAAATTTTATTGATGTTTTTAAAAAATATTTTTATTTTTTACATGCAGAGTGGGTTTAAACCACGATATTTTCCGCCCCTCTAAAAACAAAATTTGGCGGTCCAAACCTCGTTCCTCTTTGCAACAGAGGGAAGGGCTGCTGATTCCCGGTAACAAGAGTTTCGTTCATAAAGGAAATATTTATATAACCCACCAAAAACCCGGTAACAACCCCTATACCCCCCGCATCCAAGAGGAAACCAAACTAAAATTTCTTTGGGCCTCAACCAACGATGAGGGAATGGAGGGAAAACCACGGGAGGGCGTGGGGAAAGAAAATATCCGAATCCATCGGGTTTTATGTCGGTCTGCCCCCAACAAGTAACTTTTTTTGACGTAAAGGGATTTGGGGGTTGTTGGAATCCGGGGGTTCGCCAGAAAAAACGGCCCATCACTTTGGGGAGGGAAAAGCGGGTCGTACGGGGGTATGAAAAAGGGTTTTCCAGGGTTTGCACAAAATTTAAATGACCTGGCTAAATGCATTTGTAAAGAGAATGAAAAACTGATGAATTGGTACAGTAAAAGGACGAACATCTTCGGGGGGGGGGGGGCTAAAAATAAGGGAATCTATAAAAGGAAAAAAAACGTTTCCAAAGCGAGCAGGCCCCGGGCACAACCAGGGAAGTTCATAATCCAAAGGGGGATAAACAAAAACGCAATTTTCCCTTTGGGAAGCTTTTTGCTATCTCATGTAGACCACCAAACCCCACTCCAAGAAATTTTTTGGAAAAAAACGTTGCTAAAACCCTTTTCCCCTTGGGAGAAAACAAAGGGCTTTGTTTTTTGTGTATCAGCATACCCCAAATGAAAAACCTCATCACGGGTCAAAAATTTTTCCATTTTCAACAATCACGGGGAAAGGGCTGACCCCAAAATCCCGTTCTTTGCCCTCGGTGAAAGGCAAGAAACAAGGAACGTAAACGCGATACTGTATTGTGGTCCCCACGGGAACACGGGTTGTTCTTTTTTTGGTTTATGATCTTGTTGCCAACCCAAAACCAATCCCGGGGCCCAATGAAGATTTTAAATGGAAAGGCAAAGGGTTCTTCCCGGGAAAAATTGCCCATCAAAGAGAGGTGCACTGGGTTTTGGAAACGGGAGTCAAAGGCTTTGATAGGCCCCTTGCACAATTTCCCACTGGGCGGGGAAATTGGGGTGGAATTTTCTTCAGTAAAACGAAAAAAAGGGCCCGGGAAAGGGGGAACCAATTTCCGCAACTCCCTTCGAGGGGCAAGATTAGAAAGGCCCTTTCCAACTTTTGGAGGGTTCAGACAGCCCTTCCCAAAAAGGGCGGGATGTTGTCAAGGGCGAACGTTCTTTCTGCATTTTGTATCTCCAGAAAAATTTTGGGTTGCGTCAAAATTCCCCAAATCTTCCGATGGGAGCGGGGTTTAAAGGTCAAGAACTCGGGGGGTAAAAAGCTTCCCCCAAACGCGAAGCCTCTGAAACCTCACATACAACGTCCCAAACCCTTTGATGGGCCCAAAAAAAAAGGAAAAACCTTTTTTTAAAAAAAAAAAACCAAAGAACAGGCCAAAAAGCCGCCCAGGAGGCAAGGGGGTGGAAAGCAATTGAACAAAAGGGGGAAAAGTGAACCCGGGTAAAAATGCCTAAAAAAGGGGTGCCAGAAACCAAATGCACCAAAACTGTGGGTGGGTAAACGTGAAAGTAAAAAATTTGTGAAAGTTCATGTAAAAATCGTTACCCAAGAAAAAATGCAAATGACCCCTTAAACCTTTTAAAAATTTACTTATTTGTCAATTGAAGTACCAAATCAGTTTTGGGGAATTTATGTGGAAAAGGGTATGGAAAGGGTTAAGATTCAAGAAAATTTTTTATTTTTTTATTTTCCTTAAATTTGGTAATAAACGGGTATAAAAGGTATGGAATGTAAGGGTTTTTACAAAAATTGGTTTTTTTTTCCCTTTTTAAAATTTAAAAATATTATAATCATTTAATAATATTATATTTTTTATTAAATTTTTTTTTTTCTATATTTTAAAAATTTTAAAATATTTTTAAAATATATATCCCTTAAATCCTTTAGGGGGGTCCTGCCTCTGAGGTTTTTAATTTTTAAAACTTTATTTTCCCCCCGGAATAGTTTTATTTCGGGGAAATATTTATGGGGGAAGAAATTTTCAAAAATCGGGTTACGAAAGGGCATGCATTTTTAAATTTGGTACATATTTTTATTTTAAGAATTGTTTTTAGTGGGAGAGAACCCAAATTTCGAAGGGACAAAATTTTTAAACCTATTTTCAAAAACCGGCGGATTTCGGGGTTTTCACCAAAAATTTCTGCAATGTAAAATAAAATTTTTTTACCCCAAATCAAAAATTTTATTCCAGATATCAACTAAAAAATTTTGGAAAACAAAAAATGAAATGATTAGGAAACCCCAGTTTTTTTTCAAAATTTTTTCCGATTAATTTTTTTAAGAAATAAAAATATTTTTTTAAAAAATATTAGCGCTTTAAATTCATTTCGGGCGAAAAACTGCAAAATGACAGTCCCCCCTTTTAAAAGCCCCCCACAAAAACCCAAATTCCCCAAAAATAAAATTTTCCACCCAAGTTTTTTTCAGTTTATTAACACCCTATAGATGGCCCTTTTTAAACCCAAAAAAATTCCCCCATTTTTGGGAAAGCAATTTCCCCCGGCAAAGACACGTTAAAACGGGCTACAAGCTGTATTGGCAGAAATTCCAAGGGAAGGGGCCGGGGAATTTTTTTTTTTTAAAGGGGAAGTAACAATCAAAACTAATCATTCCCAATAATTCAAAAAATACAAAGGGGGTTGGGGTTTTTAAATGCCAAATTTTGGAAATACATCTCCAATGCACCCCACGGGCTAAAAATCTTTTCACCCCCATGGGCTGCACAGACAACCACCCGGGTTTTTGGGGCCCGGGGATTTTTTTTGAAGGGGTTTAATTAAAAAAAAAAATTGAAAACTCTTGGGAATGGGATTTTTTTATGGCACGCCTTTGAAAAGCACGAGATTAAACATGGGCATGGATATTTGAAAAATTGACTTTGGCAAATATTTTTTTAAAATGTAGCTCCCGAATGGTTTGCCCCAAACATCACATTGTTTTTGGGGTCAGAAAAAAAACCCAAAAATATTATTTTAAAATGAATGGGTTTTTTTATATGAAACATTCTTTCATAGCATTGAAACAGTCTTACGCTAAATATCATTAACCTCTATCCAAAAATACGAAAGGGGGTTTTTTTAAATTTTTTCCCTTTCTCAAAATTAAATTTTACTGATACGCCAATTGTTTTTTTGGTAACGACCTGTGTTTTGTTGTCACCTGTCTGTCGTCCCCAAACTACATTGACAGAAAAAAAAACCTTTCCACGGTTTAAAATTTTCCCCAAAAGTTTTAGTACCAAAATGCTTTCCCAAAAAATTTTCTTATCTGGGTTTTTGGGCCCCTTTTCTTTTTCCCTTTTCTTTTACATTCTTTATAGGGGCGGGGAAAATCAGGAAAAAATTGCTTTAAAAGGGCATAAGGGGGCCACATAAGGACATTGGGAAGGTTTTTTCTGATGAAAAAAACCCGAAGTTTTATTTTTTCGTGCAAGGGCCCTTTTTGATTGGGGGCATTTGCAATAACCCAAAACTGGCAAATGACTTTGGTCTTTGCAAATTTGCGACTAGCTGTTATGTCTTTGCGATTGTGAATGGTCTCGTAATTTCAGATTAATCCTCAAAAATAAAGAGAATTGACCAATCTTGGTGGTCAAGAGATGCTGTAGCATTTTCTATGTGATATGTGTGGGAAAATAAGTGCTGTATATATAGGGAAAATAAGTGTTGTAATATAGGGAATAAGCTATATAATTTTGTATAGTAATAAGTAATATAGTGTAGATTATCTGGAAAAAAATAAAGATGAGAGGAGGAAAATAAATGTTTGGTAGAAGTAGGTAGGAGAAATAAATAGGTTTTTACTCTCTATCATAATAAACAAGACACGTGTATGATATGGTACCTGCGTGTTAGTTATTTTTTTTATTTTAGATTTTTAGAAGTACATTTTTAGTATGATTTTAGATTTTAGTTACGTTTTGAGTTGTTGAATGAAATTTATGACGGAAAATGGTGATAAACATATTGAATAGGGCTGCGTGTGTTTTTTAGAGAGGGAACTGAGATAATATGATGCGTGTTTATTTTTACTTGATTTACAAGTAAGGTTTTGAGTATTTTAAATTTTATTATGGTATAATTAATGTGGAATGGAAGAGGGAAGGACATTTTCTCGATGCCCTCAGAAGCAGATAAGGTAGATATAGAAGAGATCTTCGCTACTTTCTGGTAGGACGAGCTCGTACACGAAACGCCTTGTGACATTAACACGCGCACGAACACACGATTTTTTGCCTAACTGTGGTAAACGAGGGTCCAGTAGGAGAGTGCCGGTTCTACCTTCCAATCTGCGGCATGCGCCAGAGGACTGTGCTCTCGTGTCCCGAGCGATGCCCATAGCAGCGCGCTAGATGTACAATGTATCCTTTTCATATTCATTCATCCAGAAAAGGAGGGGGCCGCGTGGAGAGGTAAGAGAAGCTTCCCAGTCGTGCCTCACCCACCATGGCCGGAGGCATATTCTCCAGGCTCTCTTCCCTTTTTTCGGCAGACAGCATAGGTAGGTAAGGTAGAAAAAACCTTTAAGTAGGTTATGTTACGTTAGGGAGGCGCGCTGCTAAATGTGGCATCGGGTCGAACGACTCCCGAGATGCAGTAGTCGGCTCTTGGCGCATGCGCAGATTTGAAGGTAGAACCGCATTATCCCTACTGGACGCCTCATTATAAATAAAACCACACCGGTATCAGTCCGTCGCGTTCAAATGATGCCTGAAACTCTTTTGCTACCAAAAGAGAGAAAAAGATGGCGGAAAAAGGTTCCGTGTGACATGGCCTTAAGGGAAAAGGCATATTGTGTTACTGTTCATCCCTACAGATTATTATGATAAGTCAATGAACAACTGACACACTATCATTATAAGCGCCAGCCTGACACAGGGGATAACATAATAGAGGAGGAACAGAAGTCCGCTTTTCTTTTGAGGATTATACTTTATGTAGAGGTTTTTTCGAGTTCAGCTTCATTGATGAAGTCCTTATATGTGTTTACTAAATATATTTTTGGTGTTATTTAAGTTTCATTTGGTTTTGTAAAAAATAAATTAGCATGGGATTTTGTGTCATATTATATTTAATCTTTTATTTAATATTAATAAAAAATTTTTTTTTTTGGTAAAAAAAAAGAAAATATTTTTATATGTTTGAATGCTGAAATTCAATGATGTATATAGTTTTATCTACTGGAATTATATTATTTTAGCTAAGGTTGTACGATAATCTATCTGAAAATACGATAATTTTGTTGCTCGGTACGATATGTGGCTACAAATGTTCACAACCCTGTATCAAAAATCAAAACCTTCAAGTCTTCCCCGAAGCCGTCCGGTTGGGAGAGCACCCTCGCTCGTTTGTTCACCTCGCTATCCAGTAAACATTCCCACGCCCGTGGAAAGTTTTGCTGGTGTTGTTTCACGATTTCTGCCAGCACCTAAGAAAAAAAAAAACTGCCCTTGTTTAGAGTAGCTTCACAGAACCCCAAGGCGAACCCTGAAGGGAAGGTTGGGCGCGTAGGGCCCAATTTCATTACAGGAGGGTGCCCCTTAGAGGGGTACTGGAAAGGTCTGTGGAGAGGGGGGGGCCGCAGCGACTCTTAATAGGTCTGGTTAGTCCCGAGAGGGGCAGCGTCATGGCTGGTCCGACGCCGTTTAGAGAAGAGAAAAGAAGAAACGGCGGCCAGTTTGCCCTCCTGACGCTGTAGGATAGTTGCTGGACGAAGTTACCCATTCCCCGTCAGGAGGTCAGCTGTGTTTCTGCCTTTTTGTGGGCAGTCTGTTTTTGTTAGGTTTTTTCATTAGCTTTATTTTTGCCTTCTGCCCTTTCATGCGTTATGTTTTCTGAGTCATTGCCCCACTCTAAAACTAGGCAGGCCAAGTTTCCACTCTCCCCGCCCTTCGTCAGGAGGGGAACTATCGCCCAGTGGATAGATCAGTGAAGCATGCATCGAACCATCCCCTCTCCAAGACAAGACAATCTGTTGCTAATCACACCACCTCTCTCCCATGACGTCACCGTTGCTCCTATCCTGCCCCTCACCCTGGCAAGACCCCTTCTCGCCCTAGCTCCGTCAAAGAAAGCTGCTGCTAAAACCATACCCGTGCTTCCCTCTTCTCTGCTCGACAAATGTTGATTGCCACTGAACCTTCAAGGATGATACTACTGCCTCTGGCTTTGACAACCAACAAACGCCTCTGCAGATGCGAAACAACCCTCCACCAACATGTTGTCCGCCCTTCCCCTCGTCGGCCTCATTGCAACCCGCGTCCCCGTTCCCTGCACTCAACTTCTTGTCCAGCAACACCAGACCCCCCGCAACGAAGCTCCCACCTCTCCATTTTTTCCCTGGGCCAACCCGGATGTTCGGAAAGGAGCTGGCACTTGGCAACTAGCACGAAGTCAACGTTATAAATATAGCCTCGTTTACTCGCTATAAATAATAATACTATTTCTGATCATCATTAATCTGGTCGTAGTTGCATTTAAAAAAAAAAAAAATCGGGGTAAAAACTTTGGAAGAATTCCTTCCTCCTATCTTTTTGGTTCTTCCCCGCTCTAGCCAACAAGCCTGGGGAACTGGCGGAATACGGGGTGTTTTTGGGTGGGGACAAGCAAATATATAAAGTGATTTATGGCTCCCCAAAAAAAAATCCATCAAAGTCACTATATTGTAAAAATCTAACAACCTAACCCTTAACCACAAAATATAACAACCTTAAACACCACATAAAGTATACTTAACCTAACCTAAAAGACCTAACCTTACACCACAAAGTATACCTAACCGAACCTTAACCCACAAAGTATACCTAACCTAAAACCTAACTTAAGCCACAAAGTTACCTAACCTTCTCAACCTATACCTTAACCACAAAGTATAATCTAAACCTACCTAACCTTAAAATTATTAATCCACAAAGTTATACCGTAACTAAACATAAACCTTAACCACAAAGTATACCTAGAACCTAACCTAAAAACTTTAACCACAATATACCTCACCTAAACCTTACCCACAAAGTATACCTAAAACCTTAACAACCCACAAAGTATACCTAAACCTAACCCCAAAGTTAAAAATACTAAACACTAATCCTAAACACAACCTAACTGGACTTAGAATTTTTTGAAGGCACCCTCATTTTTCATTCACATAGCGTCCGTGTGGGTTACCAAGGCCTGAGCGCACGCTGGAACCTTTACAGATGTGAGTACAATAGCATACAATACAGTGCGGTAAGTTCATTTCAGGTCACTCCGGAAGGATGAGTTCCAAAGTATTTTCAAAAATCGTTATGTGCCTTCTTGTTTTAAACATTTTGTTTATTTTCATGTGGGACAACAGGTGTGGAAATATTGGCATTGTTAAAACGTAGGGGCAGCGTAGGTTGGTTTATGTAGGGATATTAATGACCAAAAATGATGTTTGAGTGGCAACACCTGGTGAAGGGTTAATGTGCATCGTATTCAGTAGAATGGAAAAACTATTTTTTTTTAGTGATTCGAGTTTTTTATGAGTGACTCACTGAAAAAGAAATCGGGTACTTGAGTCACTCGATTCACCGAGGTCATAGGAGGGGGGCTGCGTGTGGCGCGTGCTGCACTGGATACTTTTGGCCAGCTGGCCAGCTGTACTTGAATGTTTTTGGTAATAAATTAATTCCCACACTACTCAGTTCAACATGTCTTATTTGAACCTGTAATTTTGACAACATATTCAGCTTTAAAAAAAAAAATTTAAATAGAAAAGCCGAGAAGTTTAACCTGTCTGCGCGCTTGCACAGAAAGAAAACAGTAGTCGACTGTTGACTCGCTGCCTCGAGTAGCCACCGAGTATGGGAGTTGCACCGAGACCCCGAGAGACAAGGCCTGGGTCAATCGCCCGTGAACGTCACACACCCTAAAGGATCCCCCCGCTCCGCTCCCCGTCAAGTGTTTACCTATCTAATAGAATGTTTATCAGTATAAATAATATACTGTTAATCTTTGGAAATGTTTGTTCTACAATATTATCCAACTCAAAACCGTAAAACACAAAGAAAATGCCATTATAGAACTTTCAAGAAATATGCATTAACTTAACTTAAACTCTTTCCGCTAAAAGTGTTTAAGTTCTGCATATTTCTTGAAAGTCTCCATAATGGCATTTCTTCTTTAGTGTCTTTTTACGGTTTTTTTTTTTTTTATTTGATTATATTATAGAACAAACATTTCCGAAGATAACAGTATATTTTTTATCTGATAAACATATATTAGGTAGTAACCTACCCGATTTCATGAATTTTTTAAATATTTTTAGGTTTAACGCTAACTTAATCTTAAAGCATGCCGGCTAATTCATTTATATCACTTAAACGACATATATCAATGGAAAGCTAATTAAACTCCGCTTCTATTGATATTCTCCATGTAAAATGTTTGCGAGCAAAATATTAATGGCGAATATTTTAAGTTTCATGCATATTTCTTGAAATTCTCTAAAATAATGGCATTTTCCTTTGTGTGTTTTTACTGGGTTTTTTTATTTTGTACTTTATAGAACAAAAAACATTTCCGAAGATAACTGTATATCTTTTATACTGATAACATTATATTAGTAGTAGGTAAACTTGTACGGGGGAGTGCGGAGCGGGTGGTATCTAGACCCCACGGAGAGACAAGGCTGTTACCTCGCCTGGTGAAAGGCTGTGACGTTCACAAGTCATGAGGATCCCGGCGCGCAGCCACCGATGGCCAATGGCTCAGTCTATTGTGTCTCAGTACGAAGGCCGTCAGGGCGTGTGTATGTGGCGTACATTGTATCCTTCATTTTTTGCTTTTTGTTACGGCAGGAGCTATTGTTCAAAGTTTACCTATCAAGATGCCTCCTTTGCTGTTGCCCAATTGCATGGAAACTACAGAAAAGGGCCCCAGAGTTAGTATCTCCTTTCCCAATAGACAATTGCTTGCCAGCCATTGGCTCAATCAAGACGGGACAATATTTTCACTCGCGACGTGCCAGTAGCAAGGGGTGAGTCTATGATCTTTGTAGTATTTGTAGTAGCTTTATTAGCTAATAATAATGAAAGAAGTGAGACGGTAAGTCTAGCATATCTAGCATACTTATAAGGCATACCAAACGAAATATTTGTAGCATTACAATGGCGGATGCTATGTCACAACAAATATTACTAATATTTTGAGAATTATCATTTGTGTTGTGTTACGTTCATAATTCACTCCGTCACAGCTAGTGGGATCATGCTGCTTTGGCTGACAATGTTTTTGAACTAATGAAGGATTAGCAGCTGGCACTCGTGGAGAATGTGGTTCACGAATGTGGGTGTTTCGTGAAATATTGTCAGCGCGAAATCCTGTAGACCCCTCCATTCACCTCTCTTATTTCACTGGTTTTACGACTTAACTGCTGCCCTGATACATGTTACAAGCCACATAGAGGCACTAGCTTTCCATGAGAAACATTACAAGTAATAATAGTTACTCATAAGACTAAAATATTCACGTCAAAAGTAAAGCCTTTTCAGGTGTAGGTTCAGGTTCAAATATCTTTGTCTGAATACCAGTGCATCTAACTACTCTCATAAAAATAATATGTATCTCAGAGTACTCTGTAACATTAGACCTGTCAGAAAACAATTTTTTCCTATTTTATACCCTCCTGCACGGTTTCCAATGCTTTTTGACCTGGAAAAGTCGAAAATTACAACCATTATAAGCAAAAATGTCAGGAACCTTTGCCTCATGAAGCATGAAGTTCTATTCTATACACGTTTTCTGAAACGCCAGTTTCGGAGCATTTTGATGTTTGTTTTCGCCTATTTTTTCACCAATAAATGGGCATAAGCAGGTTAAAGCAAGTAATTAGATGCTGACTGAAACATCAAAATGCATAGAAACATTTATGGAAATATTACATGTGATATTTACAGACAAATTTTCAAAAAAATTAAAACTAATATAATTATTTCACTCTAGTCACAAATTCACAATGGTTTTAGCATGACATCTAATGGTCTGTTATGGTTTGTTGCAGATCTGTTGAAACCTGCTAACAAATCCAGAGATACTTCACAAGATAACTTCACTACGGCAGTAAGCAAGGAGCTCCGAGGACGCAAAGTGACATCTCAGAACCTCACCTGCAGTCCAGAGACAAGCGTCACGCCGACCTGCTACTAGATCTGCCTACAGAAACCTTCCTGATCGGCTACCCATCATCCAGCATCAGTGGCTCCCAGTTACCCACCAACAGACAGGCCTTCCAGTACTTCCCCATCTCCAGAGTTTGCCAGAAAATACAGGGAATCCTAAGCATCAAGACCTCGCCAATGAAACAGTGGAGGCTATCATCCCATTCTGGCAGATGGCTAGGATCAAGACCATGACCAAATACAATGCAGCGCAGCATTTCATGACACTTCACAAAAAGCACAGAGATCTAGCAAGGAATAAGGTAGAACAAGGTGACCCTGGAGGAAAAGGAGTGCCTTTGTCCTGGAATTAGATAGCCTGTTCGACATAGGAGCTTCAGCTGCCATCCAGGAAATAGAGAGAAACCGACCTGCTATCAAGGGAGAAGAAGGACAAGGACATCAGGTTCTACCAGGATCAGAAGACACAGAGAAAGGCCACTGTCTGGTCATGACAAGATATTTGAGTCACGGTCCAGCAGCAAGCAGAGAGGGCTGCAAGACTGCAGCAGAGAGAGGAACAAGATATGAATTTGTCACAAAATTTCTACAATTTTTCAGCTGCCACACAGCGAAGGACTGCTGCTGATGTGTCTACCTGGGCTGACCCAACCGACAGTGAAGGGAATGCAGAGGACATGGATTACCAACAACCTCGTCCTGGATGTTCACATCACCAAGACACTGTGACTCTCACATTTCCCAGGAGGGTCATGGAGTGTGTTGACATCTGCAGTACGCTGATCGTCTGGGATGTCTGGCAATCAAGTGACAGCCTTAGTCTCTGCTACATTGAAGGCTGGTGGAGCTGACCTGGACAAGTTTGTCATCTCAACCTCAACAACGAGACGGAACAGGATGCTGACAAGGTACCACATCAGCCAGGAGTACATGGCAGCATTAGCGAGGACCCTCCCAAGTATGCTGCTCTCCACTGGGATGGCAAGATGCTGAGAGATGTCCTGGGAAGTGATCCTGGGACCACGTCAGAGACTCTGGCTGTGCTTGTCTCAGGACCACCTCATATCCTGAAGGCAAGCTACTGGAGTACCAGTGATAGACAGCTCAACAGGAACGGCTCAGGCAGAGGCATCCATGGATTTGCTGGAGACATGGGGGCTTACTGGAGTGATCACTGCCCTTGTGTTTGACACACAACGGCCAGCAACAGTGGGTACATCGGGGAGCTGCCAAGCTTCTGGAGCAAACAGCTTGACAGGAAGGTGTTCTACCTGGCCTGCAGACACCACATTCTAGAAGTGCTGGTTGGTGCTGTATGGGAGAATCTGTTTGGCAAGGTCAAGAGCCCAGAGAATCCTTGGTTCAAGCACTTCAAGGACGTTTGGACAGATCTTACCACAGACAACCCTACAACCCTATCCATCAGACAAAAATGGTTGAATAAAAAGAAGAAAGAGTGCAAGGAAATACTACAGGAAATCCTGAGGTCGGAGAAGCCTCCTAGACCTGACTACCGTGAGATGGCTGAGCTTACACTGATCGTCCTTGGAGACACGCCTCCCGCGGAATCCACTGGAGTCGTCCTGGAGCCATTCATCAGGCCAGGTGGATGGCCAGAAACCTGTATTCTATGAAGATGTTCATGTTTGCTGAGCAGCTGGAGTACGATGAAGAAACTGTTGTGAAGCTGGAACGCCTCAAACCTCTTCCTAGGACTGTTCTATACACCCATGTGGATGTCATCTACACTTGCTGCAGATGCTCCTGCAAATGATATGCAGTTCATGAAGGACATGATGAAGTTCAAGAGAACAGATCCAGAGATTGCTCAGGCAGTGCTACAAAAACTTGAAAACCACAAGTGGTACCTGACACAGGAGGTTGTGCCGTTCGCTCTCTTCGGTAGCAGACTCAGTGACAAAGAGAAGCAGGACATTGCTGCCAAGCTGCACGCCACTGAGAAGCCAGATAGCTTCAGACGAGGGAAACCTATGTTCCCTCAGGTTACAGCCAAGACGACTCTGGCTGATCTAGTTGGTCAGAGAGTCATCTTCTGCTTGACACACTTGGCATTGAGTATGACTGGCTTCTGCAACCTGTGGCGACATGGCCAGGAGTGATGACTACAGCAAGGCCTGGAATATGTCAGCAATGTAAAAGTAGTGAATGACATTGCTGAGCGGGGAGTCAAGATGATGACTGATTTCGCAAAAATCATTACCACAGATTTCAGCAAAAACAGTACCTTCTTCAAACTGGGAATACAACCGTGAGCGATTGATAGCTTCAAGAAGCAAACTCTGAAAAAATGACTGTGAAGTGTCCTTCTGACATAGACAATAGAGTTTTTCTGCCACTTGAAAATAGTTTTAGAGTCTTTGTCACACATTTTTTGATGTCAAGATTGTAATATTTATGAAATTGATATGAAATTTTCAGAAAAATTTTGCTTTTTTTCTGGATATGATGTGTCTTTTTTTTCGAATGTTACTTGGATTGTTTTTTCAGAAATAATATTAAAAATGCTTCAATTTGATACACAATTGTTGTTCTATCCCAATTGTAACAAAAGTCTCAGGTGAAAAAAAGTCTGGCGGAAGGCAAAATTAGGCGCTTTTCTACTGTCGCGGGCTTAATATTTGAGGTCCAATGAGGCAAAAGTTCCTGACATTTAGCTCAAAATGGTGTGATTTTCGGCTTTTCCAGGTCAAAAAGCATGGGAAACCTTGCAGGGGGGTATAAAAATAGGAAAAAAATGTTTTCTGAACAGGTCTACTGTAACATGCTTTAGGGCAGCAGTTATGCTGTAAAACCAGTGAAATATGGAGGGGTCTACAGGATTTCGCGCATTGACAACATTCCGCACAAAATCAGGACCCCACATTCTCCACGAGTGCCAGCACGCTCTGAAAGAATGGTGATATAAAAGTAATTACACTTTACATAATTATCCATTGGTATCCATACTAGAGATGTCCGATGAAGTGTGGGGGTAACACCTAGTATCGGTGATTTTTTCTGATTCTTGAAGTGTTGTGGTGTTTGTTGCTTGATCACCCGTTTTGCGCTTATACTTGTGAATGCTCTTGTGAAAGTCTTGGCTTTCTTGCTTGCTAATCAATGTTCTTGCTGTTTCCTTATTTCTCACATCAGTAACAAAGTTTGTTTCTTCACATCTGCATCCTGTTCATCTGCTAGGAGTAAAAATGTTGCAAGTTTTTAAGCATTGTCAGTGTGTTGTCTTGTAGAAAGTTTAAGTGTTTCCTTATGTCTTATTTCCTCGCACTGTAATAGGAAGTGTTCTAAAGTTTCTGCAGTCCAGTGTTACATGTCGTGCATGCTGTGTTCCCGGGGGTGTGTCTGTTCCTGTAGTTTAGTTTAGTTTCAGTGTATTGCTTCTGCATCTTATCAAAGTTGTAGTGGATTCATCATTTATCATAAAAGTCTTTCTTTATGTGTGTTTTGTATGTTCTGTAAAGTCTAAGTGTCTCTTTTTCAAGTAGTTCGCTTCCATTCTTGGTAT
>JACEEZ010020173.1:0-10047 GCA_016584305.1 Chionoecetes opilio
GATTGGGGGGTGGGGGTAGGTTGGGGGGGGTATGGGTGAATGGGGGGTGGGGAAGGGGTGTGGGGTGAGGGGTGAGTAAAAGGGGTGGGGGTGTGGTATGGTGGGGAAATGGGTTGGGGTGGGGGTAATGGTGAGGATGGGTGGGGATGGTAATGGGTGATGAATGGGGGGGTTGGTGATGGGTAATCGGTGAGTGAATGGTGGGGTGATGGGTAATGGGTGAGTGAATGGGTGTGTGGTGATGGGTAATTGGTGAGTGATGGGTGGGGGTTGATGGTAATGGGTGAGTGAATGGTGTGTGGTGATGGTTAATTGGTGATGAATGGGTGTGGGTTTGGATGGGTTGGGGTGATGGGTGAGGGAATAGGTGGGGGTGATGGGTAATGGGTGTTTGTGAGGGGTAATGGGTGAGTGAATGGGTGGGGGGGGGGGTGATGGGTAATGGGTGGTGAGGGGTGTTGTGGTGAGGGGTACGGCGTTAATACATACATTTCTACATCCATGATTTCAGGAAAGTTAGAAGGGCTACCCTGGAGAGTCTGTTTTGGTGGGCCTTTGGCCCCCAAACACAGGTGGTGGGCCAAAGGCCCACCAATAGCCCTCCGCAGGAGGCTAGCCCAAAAGTCCGCCCGGAGGTCGGCTTTGCAGCTAGTATATCATATATCACACATATAATATATATATATATATATATAATATATTATATATATATAATATATTATAAAATATATATATATTTATATAATATTATCTATATATTATATTATATATACTTTCTGTGTGTGTGTGTGTTTTTTGTGTGTGTGTGTGTGTGGTGTGTGTGTGTGTGTTGTGTGTGTGTGTGTGTGGGGTGTGCGGGGCGCGTGCGTGCATTAAGCACGTCCAACACCACACCGCGCACTCACAAAACTTAAACACAATGCCTCACATTCTTCCTCCATTTTGAAATCATAAGCAAATATGGTTAATGCCTGTGTGGTAGCGAAGGAAGGACGCAACAACAACTGCTGTCTACTTCAGATAACAATTATCTCTAACATGTTCCTGACTTTTCCACCTTCCTCAAAAGCAGGGCGACTCATCACTGGTGGATTGAACATTAATGGGCTTCCTGCTATGGCCCCAGGCCAGGCATGATAATGTTACAAAAATCAATTGGGGTTTTCAGATAAGGGAAAAGGGAGTATGGTCGTGTGTAAAAAGTTGCTGAGTGGCATTGCCAAGATCCTTCAGGGTATATTCATAAAATTGTTTTCAAGAATGCATTTTGTATCGCAAGCACCATGGCGACTCAACGTTTATACATTGGGCGAGAAAAAATTACCCCACCGACAGTAGAAGATACTTTGATCCTTCTGACACTTTGCAATTACCACTACAAGGTTATTGCATACAAAGCGCCACCACGCCAGGAGAACCTGGTGAATCGACGCTGACCAATGCAGGGACGCTGCCGCGAGCTCAAGCTCTACCAACCAGGGCCACCCGGGCCCGGTCCACTTGACAGTAAATTCCTGTGTAGTGTACCAAATATTAATAAGTTAACAATATATCCGCTGTACCCACGATTAGAAGTTTGTTAAAGAGCTTTCAGTAATTCACTCTAGCAAATGCTTTGTTGGCATCCAGCACACGTCTATCAATCCCTTTTGTGAAGGCGTTGATAGAGTGCAGGGTGCGTCGGGGCCAGACTGTGCTTGTACTTGTAGGAAGAGATGGAACAGATTCCATGCTGAATGAGTGCATGCGGGAAAGCACAAAGTGCCGTGCGGGAGTCCTTCCTTGAGTGGTGGTCGCGTTGGGGGCCACTGGCCGAGAGGATGAGGAGCACCAGGGCCAGATTCAAGCTGTGTCTCAGGTGGTGTAAGTCAAATGAACACCAGCTTAGAGCTTATCCCTGGCATAAAAGCTGGCCGCTGGTGACTCCTTTGCTCCTAGAAGAAATCTGGGCTTCCAGGAAATCCCACATGTACGTCTCCCGGCCTTTTGTAGCTTCCTTATGTTCTTATGTAGATGGTAACACAGCTGTATCAACCTCACCGAAACCCCTTCACCATCACCACCCACAACAAATATCCTACCCTTTTGAGATGTTACATCATTGATTCTATTATAGGTAACCTTTTTAAACGGTATGGTGCTTGGGAATAACTCATCAACTGGTGGGAAGGTGGAATAATTACCTATACCGTCATCACTATTTATGATATCTCATTCAAATTCCTCAATTTGACAGATATTAAATGTCCCAAAAGTTTGCCCAGGTGAGGACAAACCAATATGGGGGCAACAAGGTGACTGCTATGGAAGCCCGTGTAAAATGGAAAACGATAGAATCTGCAATAAGAAATATCACCTTGAAGCCGTAAACTGCGGCACTTGTGAAAAAAAAGAAGATAAGGTAACACACTAGAAACACTGTCGCTTTCTCCGTCCCGTCCCTGAAAAAAGACTCTTTCAATTGCTTAATTGTCGCTTCTTGATTAGAATATGTCCAGCAATTACTACAGTTAATGAAAAAATACAGATCAACATTTTTATTGTGTGTATAAATCTAGAAATTCATCCTTATAGTCCTTCATGCCTCATGAATAGAATTTCAGTACCAAGAAAACATTCAATGATAACATTTTAGGATATGAGTTTACAGGGATAGGAATCAATTACTGTGTGCATGTGTGTGTGTGTTTATATATTTGTGTGTGTGCGTTAGGTGCCCTCGCAACTAGGATTTTTCTCTGGCAGAGACATCACCCTATCATACCTTCCCTTATAATTTCTATCATTACCTCCTTTTACAGACTGTGCACCCCCATGAATTGTCCCCGATGTAGACGAGCCTGTGTGGGCACTGACAAAAATACATATAATAAACCCTTTCTGGGTGATCAAGAAAGGATGGGCGGAGACAGACCTACCCTTAAAATTGCTCACTGGGGAGAATGCAGGATTGATCACGGTAACCATCAATAATTTTTATATCAAAGACACTAAGCGTAAGTCCTCACACTCTATTAATGACAGATTTTGTCGGCTACATATTGCATGATGTTTATATTTACTCAGCAATTTGGGAAGGTGGCATTTCTCATCGGCTTATTAGCATGCAAATATGATTTACAATTCACTTCCATTTCGAAATTGACCGATGATGAATGAATGATATATAAAATTCATTTGGAACACATATTGGAAACAAGTCAGATGTGGTTCTGCGTATGTAGCAATATGTGTCTTTATCTGTGTTTGGTGTGTGTTGTGTGTGTGTGTGTGTGTGTGTGTGTGTGGGTGTGTGTGGGGTGTTGTGTGTTTTTGTGGGGTGTTGTGGTGTGTGTGTTTGTGCTTTGCATTAAGAAACCGTCCAACCCACACACTCGCACACACAAAACTTCAACCCACAAAAATGCCTCACATTCTTCCTCCAGTTTTGAAATCATAAGAAAATATGGTTAATGCCTGTGTGGTAGCGAAGGGAAGGACGCAACAACAACAACTGCTGTCTACTTCAGATAACAATTATCTCTAACAATGTTTCCTGACTTTTCCACCTTTTCCTCAATAGCAGGGCTACTCATCACTGGGGGGGATTGAACATTAATGGGCTTCCTGCTATGGCACAATGGCCAGGCATGTTTAATGTTACAAAAATCAAGTGGGATTTTCAAGATAAGAGAAAAGGAGTATGGTCGTGTGGTGACAGAGTTGCTGAGTGGCATTGCCAAAGATCCTATCAGGAATATTCATAATATTGTTTGAAGAATGCATGTCTGGATCGCAAGAAACCAGGGGCGAAAACCCAACCTTCTTACATAAGGCGAGAAGAAATTCCACCCCATTTGACAGAAAATTCCTGGTAGTGTACCAATATTTTAAATAAGTTAACAATATATCCAAGCGTACCCATGATTAGAAGTTGTTAAAGAGCTTTCAGTAATTCACTCTGGCAAATGCTTTTGTTGGCATCCACACACGTCTATCAATGCCTTGTGTAAGGCGTTGATAGAGTGCATGGTGCGTGCTGGCCAGACTGTGCTTGGTACTTGTGGGGAAGAGATGGAGGCAGATTCCATGCTGGAATGAGTTTGTGCAGGAGGCACAAAGTGCCGTGCCGGAGTCCTTCCTTCAGTGGTGGTCCGCGCTGGGGGCCACGGGCCGAGGGATGAGGAGCACCAGGGCCAGATTAAAGGGCTGTGTCTCAGGTGGTGTAATCAAATGAACACCAGCTTGAGCTTAGTCCCTGGCATACAAGCTGGCCGCTGGTGACTCCTTTGACTCCTAGAAGTAAGTCTGGGCTTCCAGGAAATACCACATGTACGCCCTCCCGGCCTTTTGTAGCTTCCTTATGTTCTTATGTAGATGGTAACACAGCTGTATAAACCTCACCAATAACCCTTCACCACACCACCCACAACACTTTCCTACCCTTTTGAGATGTACATCTTGATTCTATTATAGGTACCTCTTTACGGTATGGTGCTTGGAATAACTCATCAACTGGTGAGGAAGGTGGAATAATTACTTATACCGTCATCACAACTGATGATATCTCATTTAAATTCCTCAATTTACCAGATGGAAAATGTCCCATAAGCTGCGAATGTGAGGACAAACCCGCATGTGGCAGCAATGGCATCTCTTATGGAAGCCCATGTAAATTGGAAAACGACAGAGTCTGCAATAAGAAATATACCATTAAAATCATACATTGCGGCAAGTGTGGAAATAAAGAAGATAAAGGTAACACACGAGACACTCACTGTCTCACTCTCCGTGCCGTCCATGCCAAAAGTCTGTCTTTCAAACTTCCTTTTTGTCGCTTCTTGATTAGAATTAGTCAGCAATTACTACAATTAATGAAAAAATACAGATCATCATTTTTATTGTGTGTATGAATCTAGCAATCCATTTTTATAGTCCTTCATGCCTCATGAATAGAATTTCAGTACCAAGAAAACATTCAATGATAACATTTTAGGATATGAGTTACATGGATAGTAGGGTACGCCGTATAACAAAAAATTTTTTTTCTCACTTTGGCATGCCAATTTCCTATTAGAATGGAATTCTAAGACGATTTTTTTTCTCTTTCCATTTTTGCATTTGAGCAAATTTTTACTATGCAAAATCGCACTTTTATATTGCACCCTTATCGAATAATGCTTAAATGAGTACGCAGTGTCCGGTTGGTCCTGTTTATTGCATCTGCACCAAAATGAGTTCCAAATGACTAGGTGGTAAGCTCTTTCTGATCATTGGTTCCTCAGGCACTACATCACGTGTCACAGCCTCTACGTTGGCCTAGAACGTGTCCATCATGTCCTTCTTAGACCTGAAGCAGGGCATGGGGCTCCCGGTGGTGGGCCCGACCCGGATGAACCCGTCTCTGGCCTGCTGCCGCAGCCTCTGTCACCTGCTTCACGACTCTTTCGGTGCTCTGAGTGTGGATAGAGAACTCCGGAACCTCGTACGGCTTTTACCAGGATCTCCTGGATCTGATCCCCGGACAGTGAACAGGTGAATGCCCCGGGTCGTGCACCTGGCCAGGCTGCTAGCTGATCAGTGTCTGCAAGCTTGGTGGCTGACAAGTTCAGCTTGGGTTGTGATGCGAGGTCTTACACTGGTGTCCCCATACTCCTCGCCAGCCCTCACTTCAAAATCTGGGTCACACGAACCTGCGGTCCCTCCTCACTCTGACTCGCCATCAGCGAGAGGAGGACACTTCTGAGTGTGCGAACCATGCTCCTGTCCGCACGTAGAAGGTCACAGCTGTTTGGGCCTTCTTGGGCTGCGACCTCATCACTCTGAGCTTTCCGTGAGGATGTGCTTGGGGCCGTCCTCTAGTCTGTGGTGAACCTTGATGTCGTAGTAGAGTTTGAAGTACACCTGCAGGCAGTACTTGACTGGGATTTCCAGGGTTTCAGTTCTTTGCCAGTCAGTCCCATGCTTTCTGGTCCACATGTACCACGAGCGACTGGGCTGTGGTGAGCCATCTGGAGTGGGACAAAACCCTTTCCACACTTGATCTCCTGCAGCTCAGACGGGAGAACGCCCCGCTTCACAGCCTGGACCCGCTGGTAGGAGACCTGCTGGTCAGTGGACATGTTGACCAGGATATACTCCGGTATCTCCATGAGATCTTCACCGCCTGGCACTCCTCTGAACTCTGCGTTTTTACTGCATCTCATTCACCTGGACAGCAGACTGCACACTGGACCCGTGAAGCCAGTGTCAATGAGGTAGGCCCGTCGATGCTGGTGATAAGGTGGCGCAGGGGCAACTCGTTTGTGTGCAACACCATATACTCCAGAAGAGCTTGCGTCCCACATCTTCTCCAAATGGGCGTGATTACCCCCCCTTCCACCCCGTGTTGGCCCTAGTTGAGTCACCTTGCAGTACGATCAGTGAGTCGGTGGAGTCCCTATGTCACCAGCAGATCATAGAGAGCCCGAGGGCCACCTTGAACGCAGGCTTCTAGCTGGCACCGGGTCCTCTGGGACAAGTGCGAAAGGTACCTTTCCCCGATGGCTCCTCTGTCACTGACACATGCTCCCCCTGATCAAACCCTTTGGGTTTCGTTTCCCATAGCTGTCGGGCACCATCGCCCTGGTCTTGTCCTTCCTCCCCTCGTAACCCAATCCAACTACTTTTGGTAACCTGGTGCTTCCCCTGGTCAAGGTCCCTGGCCGATGCCAAAGGCTCCTGCCTGGCCCTCTTCAGCTTGTTAGGATCGCAGACCAGGGACGACATGTCTGGAGAGGTGGCCGTCAGCGATAAGGTCCTGGAGAATCCAGAAGCCAAGGCAGCAGCAGCAGTGGGGGGGAACGTCGAACCGGATGCTTCCCAGCGCCAGGTTCCGGACTGGCATTGTGCTTCTTCTTGCAGCTGGCCTGTCCAAGTACTGCATCACAAGGGGTGCCAGGGACCCCAGCCTCTCCCTGAGCAGTCGGTCTACCAAGTTGGCAGCCTCCTGTTTGCTCCTGCCTCTTTCCTCTGAGTGGGAGGGGGAACGACTCCCCCGTCCCATCCTCAGAATCCTGGTGATCTTCAGCCTGGCCCAGGAACTCTGCCTTCCTGAGCTCAAGACGTCTGACCTTTTCATCTTTCTGCTTCTGCTTCTTCAGCTTAGCCTCCTCTTCCAACTGCTTTCTCTTTGCTGCTTTCACTTGTCTATGCGTCTCATTCTTGTCTACCCCTGTCATCCTCATTGCACTCTCCTCCCCAACTTTGATCCTCTGTTTAGTAAGCCACTCCAGGTCTAAGTAGGGACTTTGCTGGCCAGGGGGGAGTCCACACTGCACGTGTGCTCTCGCGTGGCACAGCTGGGGGTTGGAGCATGGGATTCTGGTCCTTGCAGAGGAAGATCGTGTGAGGGCAGGCCGTTATGTCCCAAAAAGCCTGTCCATATTCTTCTCCACGAATTCCTTTACTGCTTTTGTTGCTCTGTCTCTCACCACTTCACTAACCTTCTTCCAAAAATTTATCTATCCTTCTGGTCACAGACCGGTCAATAACAACCACTGGAGGTGCAAACTGGGCCGTTTGATTTCTTCCACTGGGCAAGCACCATGGGGGTCGATCCTTCGCAATGTCTCTCACTGGGTACCCCAGCTTGTCAACACCCTCCCGGATGCCACTGAGTTTTTTGGAAGGATTCCCCTCTTCATCACGCCGCGATACGTAGGCACCTCACTCTCAGCAAACTCTCGTCCACCGCCAACAAAGGCGGCCAACTTGGATCCAGAGCTCTGTCTAGTTGCGGGGTTTCGCCCACTTGGTTTACAAGGAGAAGCCTCCTGAAAAAGAAAGATCAAGAATTGATAAGGTGCAAATGAGCCGTTACTTTTAGCGGGGCTAAGCTATGTTTTGCATAAATATAAAAGTCCATTTTTGCATTAGCAAGAAATGCTCAAACCAAAAAGTTTAAGAGGAAAAAACCACCCTTAAAAATTCATTTTACATAAAAAACAAACCCTGCCAAATTCGAAAAAATCTAATTTCACTTTTCATTGGACCTACGGGGTACCCTAAATTGGATAGGAATCAATTACTGTTGCATGTGTGTGTGCGTTAGGTGCCCTCGCAAATCAAAAATTTTTCTCTGCAGAGACATCCCCCCATCATACCTTCCTAGTAATTCGTATCATTACCTCATTTTTTTCCCGACGTGTGCACCCCGATGAATTGCCCCGATATAGACGAACCTGTATGTGGCACTGACGGGTATAACATTAAAAACCCGTGTTTGGTGGGTGAAGAAAGGATCGCCAAGACAGACCTACCCTTCAATTGCTCCTGGGGAAAATGCAAGACACATACAGTAACCATCAAAAGTTTTTATCAGACACTATAGCGTAAGTCCTCACATCTTCAAATTTAAAAAACACATATTTAGTTGGCTACATATTGCATTGTTTATATTTACTCAGCAATTTACGGAAGGTGGAATTTTTCATTGCCTTATTACATGCAAATATTTTTCCATTCACTTTGTATTTCGAAAATTTATCGATGATGAATGATATATAAAAAACATTTGGGCACATATTGCCAACCCTGTTTAGACATGGCTCATACGTTGTAGCAATATATTATTTATCTTTCTGTGTGCGTACGTGTGTATGTGTAGCATTAAGCACGTACAACACCACACACGCGCACTCAAAAAACTTCAACACAAATGCCTCCATTCTTCCTCCAGTTTTGAAATAACAAGCAAATATGGTTAATGCCTGTGTGGTAGCGAAGGAAGGACGCAAAAAACACTGCTGTCTACTTCAGATAACAATTATCTCTAACAATGTTTCCTGACTTTTCCACCTTCCTCAATAGCAGGGCGACTCATCACTGGTGGGATTGACATTAATGGGCTTCCTGCTCTGGCACAGATCAATCTGGTCAGGCATGAAATGCCTATCCAAACATCTATCACGCCTTGTGTAAGGCGTTGATAAGTGCATGGTGCGTGCTGGCCAATTGTTTTTGGGTACTTGTAGGAAGAGATGGAGGCAGATTCCATGCTGGAATGAGTTTGTGCGGGGGGCACAAAGTGCCGTGCGGGAGTCCTTTCCCTTTAGTGGTGAGGAGTGGTGGGCCGCGATGGGGGCCACTGGCCGAGAGGATGAGGAGCACCAGGCCAGAATTCAAGCTGTGTCCTCAGGTGGGGGTAAGTCACATGAGCACCAGCTTCGTGGGCCCATCCCTGGCTGACAAGCTGGCCGCTGGTGACTCCTTTTACTTTTGGCGTGGCGTGCGAAGCATGAACCCTGGGTCACAAAACGATTCCCCTGTGTGGCTAACGCTGTGGTGGAGCAAGGCATCGCCTCCATGGGGGGGTGACCATTACAAGGGCATTCCCCAACTGTCCCGAGGGATGAAATGAGTGAGAAAGCCCTGAGTGGTGGGGTGCATGGTGTGACGCTGCAGGTTTTCAGCAGCGTGGACCACACGGAGATAGGCAGATCCTGCAAAGCCTTTCCACCATGAGGCTTTTGGGGATGGATGGGGTTTCCCTTCTGGGGCATTTAAGTATGGGGCCCCCCAGCCTGGTTACATGGGTCTGTCTCTTTGTTAATGCTTGGATTTCCCCCATCAGTACATACCCAGTCAGGTCTTGGCAGTGCTTATAGTACCTTTACTTAAGAGCAAATTGAAGGACTCTGCTAACTCTGGCAACTACAGAACCATTGCCATAGCGACCCGCCCTGTCCCAAGGTCTGGAGAAAGTGGTGCCCATCGTCTTGAGGCCTACCTGTTTTACACTGGACAATCAGTTCAACTATAAGAAGGGCCTTGGCACCGAGATGTCGTGTGGACATTGAAGAATATCATTCATTGCTATACTTCCAAAATTCACCTTTTTATCTGTGTTTCCTGGACGCCAGCAATGCATTTGACAAAAGTGAATTACTGGAAGCTCTTTAAAAAACTTCTCGCAGGTACACCTGTGTACATTGTTCTATTATATACTGGTACACACCCAGGAATTTACTGTCAAGTGGGGTAAATTTCCTTCCGCGTCCTTAGTCTGCATGGTATTCGGCAGGGAGG
>JACEEZ010020173.1:10385-42992 GCA_016584305.1 Chionoecetes opilio
AACATCAATATAACATTTTAGGATATGAGTTACATGGATAGGAATCAATTACTGTGTGCATGTGTGTGTGTGTTTATATATTTTGTGTGTGCGTTAGGTGCCCTCGCAACTAAGGATTTTTCTCTGCAGAGACATCACCCTATCATACCTTCCCTTATAATTCATATCATTACCTCACTTTTACAGACATGTGCACCCCCATGAATTGTCCCGATGTAGACGAGCCTGTGTGTGGCACTGACAAAAATACATATAATAACCCGTGCTCGGTGGATCAAGAAAGGATCGGCGGAGACAGACCTACCCTTAAAATTGCTCACTGGGGAGAATGCAGGATTGATCACGGTAACCATCAATAATGTTATATCAAAGACACTATAGCGTAAGTCCTCACATCTCTATTAAATGACAGATTTTGTCGGCTACATATTGCATCATGTTTATATTTACTCAGCAATTGTGGGAAGGTGGCATTTCTCATCGGCTTATTAGCATGCAAATATTATTTACAATTCATCGTTGCATTTAGAAATTGACCGATGATGAATGAAATGATATATAAAATTCATTTGGACACATATTGGCAACAAGTCAGATGTGGTTCTTACGTATGCAGCAATATATGTCTTTATCTTTCTCTCTGTGCGTGTGTGTGTGTGTGTGTGTGTGTGTGTGTGTGTGTGTGTGTGTGTGTGTGTGTGTGTGTGTGTTTGTGCGTGCATTAAGCACGTCCAACACCACACACTCGCACACACAATACTTCAACACACAAATGCCTCACATTCATCCTCCAGTTTTGAAATCATAAGCAAATATGGTTATGCCTGTGTGGTAGCGAAGGAAGGACGCAACAAACAACATGCTGTCTACTTCAGATAACAATATCTCTAACAATGTTCCTGACTTTCTCCACCTTCCTCATAGCAGGGCGACTCATCACTGGGTGGGATTGAACATTAATGGGCTTCCTGCTATGGCACAGGCCAGGCATGATAATGTTACAAAAATCAAGTGGGATTTTCAAGATAAGAGGAAAAGGGAGGAGTATGGTCGTGTGGTGACAGAGTTGCTGAGTGGCATTGCCAAAGATCCTATCAGGATATATTCATAATATTGTTTGAAGAATGCATGTCTGGATCGCAAGCACCATGGCGACATCAACTTCTTACATAAGGCGAGAAGAAATTACCCCATTTGACAGTAAATTCCTGGGTAGTGTACCAATATATTAATAAGTTAACAATATATCCAGCTGTACCCATGATTAGAAGTTTGTTAAAGAGCTTTCAGTAATTCACTCTGGCAAATGCTTTGTTGGCATCCAGCACACGTCTATCAATGCCTTGTGTAAGGCGTTGATAGAGTGCATGGTGCGTGCTGGCCAGACTGTGCTTGGTACTTGTAGGAAGAGATGGAGGCAGATTCCATGCTGGAATGAGTTTGTGCAGGAGGCACAAAGTGCCGTGCGGGAGTCCTTCCTTCAGTGGTGGTCCGCGCTGGGGGCCACTGGCCGAGAGGATGAGGAGCACCAGGGCCAGATTCAAGCTGTGTCTCAGGTGGTGTAAGTCAAATGAACACCAGCTTGAGCTTAGTCCCTGGCATACAAGCTGGCCCTGGTGACTCCTTTGACTCCTAGAAGTAAGTCTGGGCTTCCAGGAAAACCAATGTACGTCTCCCCGGCCTTTTGGAGCTTCCTTATGTTTATGTAGATGGTAACACAAGCTGTATCAACCTCACCTAACCCTTCCATCACCACCACAACACATATCCTACCCTTTTGAGATGTACATCATTGATTCTATTATAGGTACCTCTTTACGGTATGGTGCTTGGAATAACTCATCAACTGGTGAGGAAGGTGGAATAATTACTTATACCGTCATCACAACTTATGATATCTCATTTAAATTCCTCAATTTACCAGATGGAAAATGTCCCATAAGCTGCGAATGTGAGGACAAACCCGCATGTGGCAGCAATGGCATCTCTTATGGAAGCCCATGTAAATTGGAAAACGACAGAGTCTGCAATAAGAAATATACCATTAAAATCATACATTGCGGCAAGTGTGGAAATAAAGAAGATAAAGGTAACACACGAGACACTCACTGTCTCACTCTCCGTGCCGTCCATGACAAAAGTCTGTCTTTCAAACTTCCTATTTGTCGCTTCTTGATTAGAATTAGTCAGCAATTACTACAATTAATGAAAAAATACAGATCATCATTTTTATTGTGTGTATGAATCTAGCAATCCATTTTTATAGTCCTTCATGCCTCATGAATAGAATTTCAGTACCAAGAAAACATTCAATGATAACATTTTAGGATATGAGTTACATGGATAGTAGGGTACGCCGTATAACAAAAATTCTTTTTCTCAACTTTGGCATGCCAATTTCCTATGTAGAATGGAATTCTAAGACGATTTTATCTCTTTCCATTTTTGCATTTGAGCAATTCTTAATATGCAAAATCGCACTTTTATATTGCACCCTTATCGAATAATGCTTAAATGAGTACGCAGTGTCCGGTTGGTCCTGTTTATTGCATCATGCACCAATATGAGTTCCAAATGACTAGGTGGTAAGCTCTTTCTGATAGTTGGTTCATCAGGCACTACATCACAGTGTCACAGCCTCTACGTTGGCCTAGAAGTGTCCATCATGTCCTTCTTAGACCTGAAGCAGGGCATGGTCTCCCGGTGGTGGCCCGAGCCCGATAAACCCCGTCTCTGGCCTGCTGCCGCAGCCTCTGTCACCTGCTTCACGACTCTTTCGGTGCTCTGAGTGTGGATAGAGAACTCCGGAACCTCGTACGGCTTGACCAGGATCTCCTGGATCTGACCCCCGGACAGTGAACGGGTTTGAATGCCGGCTCGTGCACCTGGCCAGGCTGCTACTGATCAGTGTCTGCAAGCTGGTGGCTGACAAGTTCAGCTTGGGTGTGATGCGAGGTCTTACCACTGGTGTCCCATACTCCTCGCCAGCCCTCAGCTTCAAATCTGGGTCACAGCGAACCTGCGGTCGTCCTCACTCTGACTCGCCATCAGCGAGAGGAGGAAACATCGAGGTGTGCGAACCATGCCCCTGTCCGCACGTAGAAGGTCACAGCTGTTTGGACCTTTTTGGGGCTGCGACCTCATCACTCTGAGCTGCGTGAGGATGTGCTTGGGGCCGTCCTCTAGTCTGTGGTGAACCTTGATGTCGTAGTAGATTTTGAAGTACACCTGCAGGCAGTACTTGACTGGATTTCCAGGGTGTTCAGTTCTTTGCCAGTCAGTCCATGCTTTCTGGTCCACATGTACACGAGCGACTGGGCTGTGGTGAGCCATCTGGAGTGGGACACCTTGCCACACTTGATCTCCTGCAGCTCAGACGGGAGAACGCCCCGCTTAAACAGCCTGGACCAGAGCTGGTAGGAGACCTGCTGGTCAGTGACATGTTGACCAGGATATACTCCGGTATCTCCATGAGATCTTCACCGCCTGGCACTCCCCTGAACTCTGCGTTGTACGCATCTCATTCACGCTGGACAGCAGACTGACCCCTGGACCCGTGAAGCCAGTGTCAGATGAGGTAGGCCCGTCGATGCTGGTGATTAAGGGGGCGCAGGGCAACTCGTTTGTGTGCAACACGCATATACTCCAGAAGAGCTTGCGTCCCAGCATCCCTTTTCCAAATGGGCGTGAGTACCCCCCTTTCCACCCCGTGTTGGCCCCAGTTGGAGTAACCTTTTCAGTACGATCAGTGAGTCGGTGGAGTCGTATGCACCAGCAGATCATAGAAGCTGAGGGCCCCCTTGAACGCAGGCTTTAGTGGCACCGGGTTTCCTCTGGTACAAAGTGCGAAAGGTACCTTCCAGATGGCTCCTCTGTCACTGACACTGCTCCTCCCTGATCAACCTTGGGTGCAGTTTCCCATAGCTGTCGGGCACCATCGCCCTGGTCTTGTCCTTCCTCCCATCGTAACCCAATCCAACTACTTTTGGGAACCTGGTGCTTCCCCTGGGCAAGGTCCCCGGCCGATGCCATGGCATCCTGCCTGGCCCTCTTCAGCTTGTTAGGATCGCAGACCAGGTACGACATGTCGGAGAGGTGGCCGTCAGCGATAAGGTCCTGGAGGAATCCAGAAAACCAAGCAGCAAACAGCAGTGGGGGGAACGTCGAAAACCGGATGCTTCCCAGCGCCAGTTTCCGGACTGGCATTGTGCTTCTTCTTGCAGCTGGCCCGTCCAAGTACTGCATCACAAGGGTGCCAGGGACCCCAGCCCTCCTGAGCAGTCGGTCTACCAGTATGGCAGCCTCCTGTTGCTCCTGCCTCTTTCCTCTGAGTGGCAGGGTGAACGACTCCTCCGTCCCATCCTCAGAATCCTGGTGATCTTCAGCCTGGCCCAGGAACATCTGCCCCCTGCAGCTCAAGACGTCTGACCTTTTTATCTTTCTGCTTCTGCTTCTTCAGCTTAGCCTCCTCTTCCAACGCTTTCTCTTTGCTGCTTTCACTTGTCTATGCGTCTCATTCTTGTCTACCCCTGTCATCTCATTGACTCCTTTTCCCCAACTTTGAAACCTCTGTTAGTAAAAGCCACTCCAGGTCTAAAGTAGGACTTTGCTGGCCAGGGGGCAGTCACACTGCACGTGTGCTCCGCGTGGCACAGGTGGGGGTTGAGCATGGGATTCCCGGTCCTTGCAGAGGAAGATCGTGTGAGGGCAGGGCCCTTATGTCAAACAGCCTGTCCATATTCTTCTCCACGAATTTCCCTTTACTGCTTTAGTTGCTCTGTCTCTCACCACTTCACTAACCTTTCCAAAATGATTTATCCTTCTGGTCACGGACCGGTCAATAACAACCACTGGAGGTGCAAACTGGGCGTTTGATTTCTTCCACTGGGCAAGCACCATGGGGGTCAGATCCTTCGCAATGTTCTCACTGGGTACCCCAGCTTGTCAACACCCTCCCGGATGCCATGAGTTCTTGGAGAAGGATTCCCCTCTTTATCACGCCGCGATACGTAGGCACCTCACTCTCAAGCAAACTCTCGTCCACCGCCAACAAAGGCGGCCAACTTGGATCCAGAGCTCTGTCTAGTTGCGGGCTTCGACCCACTTGGTTTACAAGGAGAAAACCATCCTGAAAAAGCGATCAAGAATTTATGATAGGTGCAAATGAAGCCGTTACTTTAGCGGGGTAAGCTATGTTTTGCATATAAATATAAAGTCATTTTTGCTAGCAAGAATGCGCAAACCAAAAAGTTGAAGAGGACAAACCACCCTTAAAATTCATTTACATAAGAAAAACACCCTGCCATTCGAAATATCTAGATTTTCACTTTTCAATTGACCTACGGCGTACCCAAATTGGATATGAATCAATACTGTGTGTGCATGTGTGTGTGCGTTAGGTGCCCTCGCAACTCATATTTTTCTCTGCGAGACATCCCCCTATCATACCTTCTAGTAATTCGTATCATTACCTATTTTCCAGACGTGGTGCACCCCGATGAATTTGGCCCCGATTAGACGAACCTGTAATGTGTCACTGACGGTATAACATATAAGAACCCGTGTTTGGTGGATAAGAAGGATCGGCCAAGAGCAGACCTCCCTTCAAATGCTCACTGGGGAAAATGCAAGACACATACAGGTACCATCATCTTTATATCAGACACTATAGGGCGTAAGTCCTCACATCTTCATTACATACCCATATTTAGTTGGCTACATATTGCAGTGTTTATATTTACTCAGCAATTGCGGAGGTGGAATTTTCATTGCCCTTAATTATCATAGCAAAGATTATTTCCAATGTCACTTTGTATTTCGAAATGATCGATGAGTGAATGATATATAAGAAATAATCATTTGGACACATGTGCCAACATGTCCGACATGCTCATTACGTATGTAGCAATATATGTATTTATCTTTCTGTGTGCGTTACGTGTGTATTGTATGCATTAAGCACGTACAACACCACCAGACGCGGCACTTCACAAAACTGTCAACACAAATGACCTCACATTGCTTCCCTCAGTTTTGAATAACAAGCAAAATAGGGGTTTAATGCCTGTGTGGTAGCGAGGAAGGAACGCAACAACAACGCTTTTCTACTTCAGATAACAATTACTCTAACAATGTTCCTGACTTTTCCCCTTCCTGCAATAGCATGGCGACCTCATCACTGGGTGGGTAATTGAAAAAAAAAAAACCCATTACATGGCTTCCTGCTCTGGCACGATCAGATCTGGTCAGGCTGATAAGGCCTGATCCCGCACCTCTATCAACGCCTGTGTAATGCGTGTTGATAAGTCATGGTGCGTGCTGGGCCAGATTGTGTTTGGTACTATGTAGGAAGAGGATGGAGCAGATTCCATGCTGATGAGTTTGTGCGCGAGGCACAAAGTGCCGTGCGGGAGTCCTTCCTTGAGTGGTGAGGAGTGGTGGTCCCGATGGGGGCCACTGGCTCGAGGGATGAGGAGCCACCAGGGCAGATTCAAGCTTGTCTCAGTGGTGTAAGTCACATGAGACCCAGGCTTCGTGCCCCAGTCCCTGGCCTGACAGCTGGCCGCTGGTGACTCCTTTGGACTTTTGGCGTGGCGATGCGAAGCATGCAACCCGTGGCTTCACACACGTTCGCCCTACTGTGGCTAACGCTGTGGTGGAGCAAGCATCGCCTCCATAGTGGGGTGACTCATTACAAGGGCTTCTCAACTGTCCTGAGGGATGAAATGATTGAGAATGCCCTGAGGTGTTGGGATTCATGGTGTGACGCTGCACTGTTTCAGCAGCGTGGGACCACACGGAGTGAGGCAGATCCGCAAAGCCGTTCCACCAGTGAGGCTTTGGGTATGATGGGTTCCCTTCTGGGCATTTAAAGTATGCGCCCCCCAAGCCTGGTTACATGGGTCTGTCTCTTCGTTTAATGCTTGATCCGCCATCAGTACATACCCAGTCAGGTCTGTGGCAGTGCTTATAGTCCTTTACTTAAGAGCAAATTTTGAAGGACCTCTGCTAACTCTGGCAACTACAGACCATTGCCATAGCGACCCGCCCTGTCCAAGGTTGCTGGAGGAAGTGTGCTCCATCGTCTTGAGGCCTACCTGTATAGCCTATACACTGGACAATCATTTCACTATAAGAAGGCCTTGGCACCGGGAGATGTGCGTGTGGACATTGAAGAATATATCATTCATTGCTATACTTCCAGAAATTCACCTGTTATCTTGTTTCCTGACGCCAGCATGCATTGACAAGAGTGAATTACTGGAATCTCTTTAAAAAACTTCTCGTCAGGGGTTACCCCTGTGTACATGTTTACTTCTTAATATACTGGTACACTACCAGGAATTTCTGTCAATTGGGGTAATTCCTTCTCGCTGTCCTTTAAGTACGCCAATGGTATGTCGGCAGGAGGGATTTTTCTCCTCCCCATATAAATGTGTCACAGATTTATCTCAGTATAACTCGTGATACAGGTGTTCGGCCTGCCACTACATGATAGGGTGCATCAACTCACTGAGTATGTTGATGATATGGTACCGCTCGCACCATACAGATGTTTTTTGCAGGATTTTATCAATGTGTGTCAGGTGTATGCTGCCAAGCATGACAGTGTCCTACAACACCACTAAATCAGAGTGCATGGTAAGTACCATCGGCACGTACTCAGGGGAATTACCTCTCAAGGGCATGGATCCTCACATTTGTTGATACATCACAAACTGAGCACCCATGTTATATCCCCGACATGACTGATGATGATGAAACATCATCAAGCAGACCACAAAGTTTCATTGTCCGTGGAAATACTCTCCAGGTAAAATTTTCCTACTGTAGGCAGGGGGTGAAGCTGGAATTGATTCAGGATCATTACTACTCTAGATACTGCAAATCGCCGTGGTACGCGGTTGCTAGGTGGCCACTCGAACTGCTTAAGTCTGGTCACAATGACATAACTTAAGACGCTTCTGGGTCTCGCCCAGTTGGTTCAAACTCGTCCCTGGCCTTCGCTAGGAATGGGGTAAAAAATATGGGTGTGATCTGTCGACACTCCGCGTTCAGCAAAGGAGTTGGGGAGCTCTCTCAGAAGTCCATCATCACCTCCGTCAGGTAGAGGTCGGCCTATGTATGTGGATCTATACAGGCAAGCAGTGGCTGGGCCTGCTGTTTGTACGATGAGGGGTGACACAGCTGTCCATTAGTTTACTATGTATACCTAGGAACAGGCAGTATTATATAATATTGCCCCCATGTATATATTAATTATTCTTTGTTAGTGCTTAAGTTCGTTTCCTACTACTATGTATATATAATATGTGTATTATGTAATTGTTAATTTTTGATGTCTATGCCTTCGGCGAAATAAAATGTATAATGTATTTACTGGTAACTACTACTGCCACACCCAGCAACGAACAAACCACGCCAGCAGCAACAATCACGCAGCAGCAACAACCACGCCAGCAACGCCGAGTATTCCACGCCAGCACCCCACATCAGAACACAACCCACGCCAGCAACGGCGCAAGCCACCCAGAAACAACAACCAACACCAGCAACATCATCAATCAACCAGACAGCAACTCATCAACAAAACCCACACCACAACCCCAACCACCAAAGGTCGCAGACACATTTACTTCAACTTCTAGTCCACATTTTGTCTGTTAGTGTTTCCGCGGTTAGAGAAGCTTGTCCAGGTACTTTCACCTACTTGCCAGCAATTCTGTTATTGCTTCGATGCTGTTACTTAACTTGTGAAAGTGTAATTAAGCTAACGTGGAAATGCAAACTACAGATCATAATATTGATTTTTGAAACCATCATTTGGAAATCTGAAAGAGACTAACAAAACCAGATTTTGCTCTCCTTCAATTTTATATATGGAACACTACTTATATAGCGCTGGTGATGAAGAGAGATAGAGAGAGAGAGAGAGAGAGAGAGAGAGAGAGAGGGAGAGAGAGAGAGAGATAGAGAGATGAGAGAGAAGAGGAGAGAGAGAGAGAGAGAGAGAGAGAGAGAGAGAGATTCCATACCACTGAATGACTGCCTGCCCACACACTGAGAAGAAAAGGTCGATAGAGTGTTTGCATAAATATGCTAATATTCTTTCTCTTTTTGTCTTAAAAAGGGTGGAGCTCTCAGAAGTCCATCATCACCTCATCATGTAGAGCTCGGCTTGTATGTGTACTATACAGCCGCCGTGGCTTGGCCTGCTGTTTGTACAGATGAGGGGTGACACAGTTTGTATATAGTATAACTTGTATACCTAGGAACAGCAGTATTTATATATTTGCCCCCATGTAATATTATCCTTATTCGATTTACTACTTTAAGTTCGTTTCCTACTACTATGTTATATAATGGTTTATTATTTCATTTTTTATTTTTTGGCTGTCCTATCCTTCGGACAAAACAAATTATTATAATTATTCATGTTCCTACTACTGCACATGCCAGCAACAACAACCACGCAGCAGCAACAACCACGCCAGCACAACCACTTCAGCAACAACAACCACAAACCAGCAGGCAACAACCACGCCAGCAGCAAACAACCACGCCAGCACAACCACCACGCCAGCACAACCACGCCCAGCAAAAACACTCACCACACAGCAACAACAACCACACCAGCAACAAAACCATGCCGAGGTAAACCACCACCAACCAAGACCTTTAACTTCAACTTGTGGTTCACGTATTCCTGTTTATTGTTTCCCGGTTAACGGTACTTTGTTACAGATCCTTGTTCCACTCTTGCCTAGCAAGTCTGTTATTGTTACAAAGTTGAAGTCTTAACTATACTGCCACGCCAGTATGACAAACCTCCCAACAACCACTCCGGAAACAACAACCACCTCCGCAACAACAAACCTCACCAAATAACACCCATGCCTGCAGTATACAACCACCAACGTCCAGGACACTTAACTTCAACTTGTGTTCACGTATTACCTGTTATTGTTTTCCCGGTGTAACGGTACTTTGTTCAGATCCTTGTTCCCATTCTTGCCAGCAAGTCTGTTATTTGTTTACAAAGCTGAAGTTTGTACTACTACTGCCATGCCAGTAACAACAACTCACCAGCACCAACAACCCAACAGCCACACCACAACAACAACCACACGCCCCAGCAACAGCACCGGCAACACTAACCACCAACGGTCCAGACACTTCAATTTCTGGCCCAAATAAAGTCTGTATTGTTTCCCGTGTCAAGATCCTTGTCCAGTACTTCACCTGCCAGAAGTCTGTTATTGTTGTCAATGATTAAAATTAATGTGAATGTGTATCTTTGAGCTAGCGTGGAAATGGTAAACTAACAGATCATAATATTGATCTTTGAAAACCATCATTATGGAATCGAAATAAAGAGCTAACAAACCAAGTTTTGCTTCCTCCTTCAAATGTTATATATGACACACTACTTTATATAGCGTGGTGATGGAGAGAGAGGGAGAGAGAGAGAGAGAGAGAGAGAGAGAGGAGAGAGAGAGGAGAGAGAGAGAGGAAGAGTAGAGAGAGAGAGAGAGAGAGAGATCCTACACTGAATTGAACTGCTGCCACAACACTGAGAAGAAAAGGTCGAAGAGTGTTTGCATGAATATGCGAATATGATTTCCTTTTTGTCTTAAAAAGATGGGGGAGCTCTCATAAGTCCATCATCACCTCCATCAGGTAACCGGCGCTAATGTATGTTGGATCTATACAGCAGTCAGTGGCTGGGCCTGCTTTTGTACCGAATGAGGGGTGACACTTGTATATAGGTAGACTATGTATACCTAAGGAACAGCAGTATATTATTAGTATTTGCCCCCATGTTATATTATCTTATTCTATATTACTAACTACTTAATTCGTTTCCTACTACTATGTATATATTAATGTGTATTATTCAATTTTTTAATTTTTTGCGGTTCTATGCTTCAGGCAAAATAAGATTCTTTATTATTATTATGGTACTACTACTGCCACAAACCAGCAACAACAACCACCCATCAGCACAACCACGCCAGCAACAACACCACGCCAGCAGCACAACCACGCCAGCAACAGACAACCCTCCACGCACCAACCACGCAGCAACACAAGCCATCCCAGCAGCAACAACCAGCCATCAACAACACCACCGCAGCAGCACAACCACGCCAGCACACAACCACGCCAGCACAACCACACCATCAGCAACAACTCACGCCAGCAACAACCACAGGCCCAGCAACAACAACACACCAGCAGGCAACAACCAACGCCAGCAACACCACGTCAGCAACACCACTCACACCATCAACAACAACCACACCACAACACCCACACTGGCAGACAACACCACACCGGCAACAACAACCACACCGGCAGCACACCACACCGGCAGCCAACAACACACCGCAACAACAACCACACGACCAACACAACCACTCGACCAACAACAACACTCGACCAACAAAAACACACGACCCACAAAACAACCACCACGACCAACAACAACACCTCGACAAACACAAGCCACTCGACCAACACAACCATCTCGACCAGACAACAACCACAGTTCTACCAACAACAACCACTCGACCACCAACAACCACTCGACCAACAACAACCACTCGACCACAACACCACTCGACCAACAACAACCACACGACCAACAACAGACCCTCACACGACCAACAACAACCACACTAACCACAACAACCCTCGACCAACAACAACCACAAACTACCAACAACAACCACACGACCAACAACAACCAATCGACCACAACACCACTCTACCACCACAACCACACGGACCAACACAACCGCTCTGACCACCACAACCACTCGACCACAACAACCAACGACCAACAACAACCACTCGCCCAACAACAACCACTCGAACGCACAACACCACTCGACCAACAACAACCACATCGACCAACACACCACACGACCACAACAACCACTCGACCACAACACCACATCGACCAACAACAACCACTCGAACCAACAACAACCACTCAGACCAACAACAACCACACACGACCACAACAACCGACACGACCAACAACCACCACTCGACCAACAACAACCCCTCGACCAACAAGCACCACTTGGCGACCAACACAACCACTCGAACCAACAACAACCACACGACAACAACAACCACACGACCACACAACCACTCGACCAACAACAACCACTCGAACACCACAACATCCACTCGTACCAACAACAAACCACTCGCCAACAACAACCACTCGACACAACAACCACTCGACACAACAACCACACGACCTCCTGGCCCATATATATGCGTTATTGTTTCCGTTTACCCGTTGCCAGGCTTCCCTGAGACAAGATATTGTCCAGGTACTGTTCACCTTCTTGCCAGCAAAGTCTGTGTATTGGTTTTTCAGAGGTTTAAAATTAACTGTGAAAGTGTAAATTAAAGCTAAACGTGGAAAATGGCAACTAAACAGATCATAATTTGTTTTTGAAAACAATCATTATGGAAATCCTGTAAATAAAGATACTAACAAAACCAAAGTTTTGCTTTCCTCCTTAAATGTTATATATGACACTACTTTATATAGCGATGGTGATGAAGAGAGAGAGAGAGATAGAGACAGAGATGAGAGAGAAGAGAGATAGAGAGAGAATAGAGAGAGAGAGAGAGAGAGAGAGAGGAAGAGGAGAGAGCGAGAGAGAGAGAGAGAGAGTAGAGAGAGAGAGTAGATAGAGAGAGGAGAGAGAGAGAGAGGAGAGAGAGAGAGAGAGAGATCCCTACACTGAATGTACTGCTGCCACACACTGAGAAGAAAAGGGTCGTAGAGCTTTTGCCTAAATGTGCGAATATGATTTCCTCTTTTGTTTAAAAATTTCTATATCTCAGAGAGTTACTTTTCTTTCTATGAGATACACTGAAGACTGACAGACCGCCTCGCCACGACGGACCCTGCGACATCAGACCTGGAGTGAGGAACCCCTTGGTTATCACATCGTCACAAAGAAATGCCTGGGAGCTAAGAATGCTTCTATAATCCGTACACTTGTAAATGGTTCCATTACCCCCAACTTTTCTCTCTTTATCTCTGGGTGTGCAATACATACCATCAATGCTGCGTCCACATGCAATACAAACACACACACACGACTGCCTGTGTGGTCTGAGTGGTTCAAACTGCGTCTGGTCATTCAGTGGTTGCGCATACTCAATCCCCACTCCAGGTTGACCCCCTAGAGTGGCGTCGTGGGTATGGGCAAAAGCGAAGCGTCCTCCGGTGTATGCCCCCAATGATTGATTGATTGAAGTTCTTTTTGGCATCCTCATCGTCTGTTGCACTCCTCATCTCCTCTGCTCTCCTCCACTTCTGCTCTTGTCCTCTCATAAAACATATGTAATCAGCATATGCCAAGCACCATCTAACCAAATCTCTCATTTTTTTCTATAATCCGGGGGGTAATTCATCAAACATTCGGGGCTAGAGCCCCCAATATGCCCAGGCCGAAACTAGACGCCAATGATCTTTCCACCCTTACTCATAGCAAGGGCTGCTTTAGTCTTGTATTGCCACACCAGCATTCAAACACCCTTCACTGCCAAGACACTTCATCATTTGAATTACATAGTCACCTTTACTGTTTTCTCACCTATGTGTTACGGGAGATGCCGTTTGGGTTCCTTGCCCTTCGTCACTGATTGTCTCACTGAATGACTGATGACGGTTATTACAGTCTCATATTCTTCCTCAGTTTAATTCAAGAGTTCCTAAGCATCGTTCCATGGCTTGATATCCTGGTGAAAAAATTAAGACAATCGTGAACCATAGTCCAAATTTGAGTAAAAAACAAAGTAATGCAAAATATATATTGACCTAGAAGCCTTGCCCTTAACGATGACGACGTAGACGAAACAATTCCACATAAGAGAAACTTTTGCTCTTCTCACTTTCACGTGTTTTGATAGACATAGAGTCACTGGATCTGAAACGAAGGAAGATATGCAACGGGTTAAAACTTCTGCAGTGTGAAAATGAGTCAATGAAGTAATAATCCTATTCATGATCTAGAAAATCTTTATAAACTCATGTATATGAATGACAGGGTCTGACATGCAACTTATCAGGCTGGAAAGTTTACTTAACCGATAGTAGTGCTAGAAGAGTGATGGACAGCCGGGTAGTATGGCATCTAAATAGGCCTTCATCATTGATGTTCCGGCGAGACTGCGTCTAATCACTCAGTGACCTATGCTCGCTCGTAATACTGATGCTTTCTCTTCTTGACATTCAGTATACGTAGGTGGCAAATAAGCACATTGCCAGGACCACTATCCTTCATGTTTCCTCGATTCCCATCCCCTAATGAACTTTATCTATATCGCCTACACCTGCCTTTACTCCTTACTACAGCTAAACTAGCTTAAATCTGTAACTCATCAACCATATCCTATATAAAAAAATAAAAAAATAAAAATTAAAAAAAAAAAAAAAAAAAAACATTAAAAAAAAAATCTACTTAAATAGGGATCACGAACTTCATACCTTGCACAAAAGTCTTCCTCAATCAATTTCCTTTTCCTTGGTTTGTCTAATGTGCCTGATTTACCAACCACAACACCTCCGCCAAGTTTGTGATGATAAACTTAAATGGCAATATGATGACGCGAGGAAATGAAAAATGTTGCAGAATATTTAAATCATGTTACAGGACCTATGGGGTGAAAAAGCGCCTGGTGGCTCGAGGTCCAGAAGTTTCGAGTCCCGCCAGGAGCAAACTCTTTCTGCGACTGTGAACGGCTGAATAACCGACCCACAACCCGACTACGACAGCGAGTGCACCCGTGGACACAGCAGGCGCCGTGAGCCTCTAATCATGACTATGAACTCCTGCCTATGCCAGCCACGGATAAGGCCAAAACCATATGGACTCGCTAGGGAAGAAGCCTACAGGTGCTATATGCTCTGAAAAAAAATTTCATGATTTTGCAGCAACTGCATAGATTCTGAACTAAACACCTTTTCACTGTCCAAATCAAAACAACTGAACTTCAATCTATTAAAACAAGTGAATCCTCAATTAAAACAAGTGAATCTCAAATTAAAACAACTGAATTTTTTACATTAAAACAACTGAAGTTAAATCTCGAACAACTGAAAGTTTAAATTCAACAACTGAAGTTTATATTAAACACTGGAAGTTTAAATTTCAAATAACTGAACTTCAAAATTCAAAATAACTGAACCTCAAATTTAAAATAAATTGAATTTAAACTTAAAAAGAAAAATTCATTTATTATATTTGAAATTCTTTGTTTATTTTGAAGTTCTGTTGTTCAACATAATTTGAGAGTGAACAGGTGTATTATGAAAAACCCCCAAGAAGTAACATAAGTTCTTCTGCAAACTTTTTCTTATCTTTTACCAGAGTGCTGCCAGCAAAGGAAAGAGGGAAGTAAATTATTTTATGAAAAGATATACCATTCTTTTAAATATTTTTACTCAGCATATCACAAATTTTTGGTACTCAAAAATTTTGGCTCTTACAATTTTTTTGACCAAACAATCATTTTGCACTCCAAAAAAAAAATTTGCACGTCACAATTGTTAGGCACTCAAAATTCTTTTGACATTTTAATAGCTAGCGAGTGAGGGAGGAGTGGACAGCCTGGGGGTACTAACGTATACACCCAGGCCGTCACTCCTCCCTGCACTCACGCTATCTATAAAATGGCAAAAAATTGAGTGCCAAAAATGTTTGTGCCCAAAAAAATTTGAGTGCCAAAAATATTTTGAGTGCCGAAAAAAATTTTGAGTGCCAAAAATGTTTTGAAGTGCCCAAAAAAGTGCCAAAAATTGGAGTGCCAAAACTGTGCCAAAAAAAATTGTTCCAAACATTTTGAGTGCCAATTTTTTTTGGGGGGGAGAGTACCAACAAAAAAAAGAAAATTTTGAGTGCCGAAATTTTGAGTGGCCCAAAACTTTTGTGTCAAATATATTTGAGTTCCAAAAATGAAAGTACCAAAATTTTTTAATGCCAAAAATTTTTTGAGTGCCAAAAATTGTCAGCAAAAGCTTTTGAGCGCCAAAGTAAGTTGTTTTGAGAGCCAAACAGTTTTGAGTGGCAAAAAATTGAGTGCCAAAAATTTTTTTTGTGCAAAAATTAACTTTTTGTATTCTTTGTATAACTAACAGTATGTGTACTGACATACACGGATAGCTATACGTTTACTTCATCCTGTGTTTGCTTATCTATGTAGTATGCTGTGTAAAAATATTTAAAAGAATGGTAATATCTTCATAAATAATTTTTTCCTCTCTTCCCTTTGCTGGCAGCACTCTGGTAAGATAAGAAAAAAGTTGGCAGGAAGAAATATGTTATTTTCTGGGGGTTTTCATAATACACCCTTTTCAACTCTCAAATTAGAACAACAGAGCTCAAAATAAAAACAAATGGGATTTTCAAAATATAATATTTTATTCTTTCTTTTAATTTGAAATTCAATTATTTTAAGTTGAAGTTTCAGTTATTTTAATTTGAAGTTCATTTGTTTTATATATAAACTTCAGTTGTTTATTTAAATTTCAGTCGTTTTAATTCAAACTTCAGTTTGTGTTTTATTTAAATTTCAGTTTGTTTTAATTTTTAAATTTAAGTTGTTTTAATTTTTAAATTTAGTTGTTTTAATTTAAATTAGTTGTTTAATTTAAACTTCAGTTGTTTTAATTTTGAGATTCCACTGTTTTAATTTGTAGTTCTTGTTTTAATTGAGTGACAAGGTGGAGTTTGCTAGCATCATTCACACTTTCCTTTACACAATAAATTGCACAATAGAAGTTTTTTTTCTCAAAACGTGCATAACTGTGTCCACAGAGGAAACTGCGTTTTTCTGAATAACAACAGGTGACAAACCATTAATCACGCAGAGTTTGTGCCTGGTCTCACGCCTAATAATTGCCCCCTTAATTGTCAGTGGTTTCACATCTTTTATTAGCAGAAAGCAGGCCACAAACAAGAGACATTAAAAAACAATACCTAGTTTATTTCCAACAACTGTATAATTGTTTAATAGATTTTTCTCGACAAATTCCAGGATTTCCACTTGAACATTCAGACCCTTCATGGTAATGCTCACGGCCTGGTCATATTCATTCCAGATTTTCATTGAGTACAAATCGATAACCATTCTGCTAACCATTTGTCTCTTGCGTGATATAATAAGGTTAATATATATCATGTTTTACCTCGTCTATACTGACATCGGGGGATCCCCATAATGGAAACCTAATCCCTTTTGGTGCAAGGTTCGTAAAGCTAACTTATTCGTTAGGGTGAGTTTAGGTTGGTTGGGTTGGGTTTGGGTTGGTTGGTGTTGGGGTTGGGTGGTTGGGTTTTTTTGGGTTTGGGTTTGGGTTGGGTGGGTTGGGTTGGGTTGGTTTGGGTTAGGTTTAGTTAGGTTTCGGTTAGGTTTTAGGTTCGGTTCTGTTCGGTTGGGTGTGTTGGTTGGGTTGGGTTGGGTTGGTTTGGGTTGGGTTGGTTGGGTTGGGGTTGGGTTCGCTTCGCTTCGGTTGGGTTTGGGTTGGGTTGGGTTGGGTTGGGTTGGGTTGGGGTATAGGTTGGGTTGGGTTTGGGTTTGGGTTGGGTTGGGTTTGGGTTGGGTTTTGGGTTGGGTTTTGGGTTGGTTGGGTGGTTGGGTTGGGTTAGGTTCGGTTCGGTTCGGTTCGGTTCGGTTCGGTTCGGTTAGGTAGGTTATGAGTTAGGTATGATCCAGGTTATTCAATCGGCTGAACATTTGAACGAAAACAATATTGACAGCCACTTGCACGATGGCATAATCTGTTCACGGGTAATTTACTCAAATTCCGCTCATTTACAAATCTAACTTTTTTCAATAAAAGCATTTGTTATTCAATTTGTTCGATCTAGCTAACCGTTTGGTGTACTGGTTCCCCCAGAGTACCTGAATATTGACACGAGGTGGTACACAAACTCTTAAGATCCGATAAAATAAAATAAAAAACTCGATCTTAACCTCTTCACACGCCCAGATCTTTCCTTTGCTATTGAATCGTCTGTTATTAAGTCTATTTTTTTACGAGGGCGCAAAATCCTGTCCCCTTGGCGGCTTACTGAACCTATATTTGATGCGGTAGAAAAACAGGAGAAGGGAATACTACACTTCTCCTTTATGTCAGCTGTATTTTATCATAGTTAACCCTATTATCAGGTAAACAGAGGCATAATTTTTTGACCCCTTGCTGCTTACTGATGGATATTTGCTGCCAGGAGAAGGGAATACTACCTTCTCTTACCTTAATTCCAAATGTATTTTATCCATAGTTAACCATATTATCAGGTAAACATAGGCAATCATTTTTTTAGCATGAGACCTTAAAATAGCATGGAATTTTTGCCTTGTTCAAAAAATAGACTAGAGCCATAAATTACGAAAAGTAACTGATATACCAAATTATTAGTGACAAGGATACTAACACGTGTCAATCTATAAAGTACGTATTGCTTATATTCATAAAAAAGTGTCTAATGGTACCCAATTACAACGAATAACTTTCTGGGCCTCAAGGGGTTATGTCAATACAAGAACCTCACTTAAAGCGGATCTATGCCCAAGCGACGGGAATAAACGTCGACATTGAAGAGCGTGCGGGAACGAGATGTTGCTTCTGCAGGAGGATATACGGTCCACGCCCTTGCTGTGCCCTGCGCAGCGGCTGTGAGGCAAGCAGAAAATACTAGAGAAAAAGTAAGCTGTAAGCTAGGAGCCCGCCACTCCTGCGGACTTTAACCGTAAGTGTCCCCGGTACCGCTAAGGACCAGATTTCACGCGGATTGTGAGCATGCCGGATAAAAGCACCAAGATTTTGTTCAGGCATTCTACAGGTCCTAGCTATGATTTTTGAGATGGGAGACAACGATCCATTACATCAGAAAGCCTCTATGACCCATTATTTGTGATAACGGCTAATTTTCACATTAGAAATCTGATTTATAGTATAACATATTTATAGTATTTATGATTTATTTATAGTACATTTTATAGGAAACCTCTATGATAGTAGATTGGTATGGAGCAGGTACCTGGACAACAGTATCAAAGAATCAACCAGAGAGAAACGGGGGAAAGGTGTACGAAGGAAGGTGGCAGGCCAGACCACAGGTCCCCAGGCAATTGGCCCGATTTCCTGCGTGACCCCACAAAAAGGGTAGAACTCTTCCAGTTCCTATCAGAGAAGATTGTATCCACTACCTTCCCAGACGGAAGCAGGTCTTTGCAACATCTGGAAGCCTCTGTAGTCCCTGCCGTGGCACTGACCACTCGATGCCGCCATGTGACCACGGAAGAGGCAGACACAAGATGTGGTCCATCTACAAGATGCCCTAGAGAGTGATGCACCACATGCTTGGTACGCACCGTGATACTGACGTTCTTTTGTCATCCTCATCGGGAATTATCACTTTCTAGCCAGCAAGTACCATCGCTGACATCTGAGGGTCGCCTTCGGCAGTGGCAAGAACTTCCTTTTCCTACACATCAATGCCATCTGTAGTACTCTGGGGCCAAAGAGGAAAATCCACAGCGCTAACCAGTGTTTTCAAGCTTCACAGGGTGTATACGACTTCTTCTTCTTTGGAAGGGGAAAAAGTCGGTTTGGGAAGCATGGGGTGCCTATACCGAAGTACAGATGCCTTCAACTTCAATCGTAAGAACATCCACCTATGCACAAATCACCGTGATTGCCAGGAGTTCCAGATCGGACGTTTCACAGTCGTTATATATGACAAGACATCCCTCTGGTGTCTGTGAATGAAGCAAGAAAAGAACTGTTCTGCAGAACAACAAACGGTGGAGAACATTCCCCCTAACTCAAACAGGCCCTGCTGCAGCAACACCAGCGTGCAGTGTACCAGGCGGCATCTGGACCACTGTCCCCAGGCCCAACACCAGCACCAAACTGCTGAATGCTGCGGTTGGACACTGGAATTCAGACACAAGGTCCTTGGTTTTCCTGTCTGGAGCTCTCGCACCCTGCGGCAGCAAAGCTGTAAAGTGAACTTGTGAAGTGTGCCTGCAAAATGCTGCAGGTTGTGGCGGGAGATGTTCATGCAAAGAAAGCCCAGCTGGAATGCACCGCACTGTGCAATGCTGCAAATGTGAGAAGTAGACACAATAATTACAATTATGAATCTACCTGCTTGTTGATACGGGTGCCTTAACAAAGAACAATGCATTCCTGCAGCTGTACAGGAAGAAACATGATTGTTGTATATGAGCTTAATGAATACTTATTTTTTCATAATGCACCGTGCAGTAGATTCACCACTGTCAGTTTGAATTGCAAGGAGTAATGTTTTTAATTCGCGTGTTTCTGCTAAATAACTACATGGCATTTCCGATTCCCAGGGGAGTTTAAAGTCGAATACCTATTGAATTTATGTTTTGTTGACATCCATATGGAATATTTGTTTCTGAAGTTAATTAATAAATAATATAGATAACTTTGCATCCAATAAACATTATCCTTATTAACGAAATTCTTTTAAAAAACCCATTTACCCCTAATTTCCACAATGCGGAAATTTTCAAATAATAAAGAAGCCGTTGCCTTATAGCCATCTGAAGTGATTGGGATCATTTGTCCTCCCCTCTCAAAATCATAGCTAGGTGAGCCTGTAGAGTGCCTGAAAAAATTTTGGTGCTTTTTCCTGCATGTCCCCATCATTTTCACTAAGCTGCCCCCTACCGGTTCCACATGAAAAAATATACACAAGGGGGGGTCTGGGGGGGGGGGCGAATAGCCCCTCGCGAGGTTAGGTTACGTAAGCAATGCCCCAGGTTAGGTTAGTGAACTAGGGGGGTCTGGGGGTCCTAGTTATGTCCATAGGAGATATTGGTCAAATAGGGAGTGTTGGTTGAAACTGCATATTTACCTTTCTATCCGGTAATTATTCCAGATGAACACCGATTCACTTTGGGTGGAAGTGGATTAAACTAATTTTTTTCTGGTGAGGTTTGATGTGTTTTTGAATAATCTGATAATCGTTTCTTTATCGCAAATAAAAAAAAAAAATTTTTTTTTTTTTTTAGTAAAGGTTCGGTTTAGGTTAGTTTCGGTATAGGCTAGGTTAAGTTTGTTTGATATCGATTATGTAGTAGTTAGGTTTAGGTATAAGTTAGGTTAGGTTCAAATTTGTTTCTTTGTCTTTTTATTGGCATCACACACACACATGTTTGCGACAGAACGGTGGTAGTAGTTTTACACTTGGACCGAAATTCCCCTACCACAATTGGAGTGTGGTTTATGTTCACCTTATTGTGGATTCTAAGAACATTCTCTCTCATGAGCTTCCGTCGCAAATCCTTACTTTTGGAGATATGACCATGTTGTTTATAGTGAGGCGAGAGACAAGTTGGTTTTACGTGTGCCTCACTCTTCTTCCTCTTGTGACCTGCATCGTCCTCTGCCTTTTTCCCTTGCCGCGGACACAGTATTTTTTCTAATGCAGAATTGGCTTTAGTTGGAGGTTAAAGGCGGGAAATAGGTTGAGTTGAGGTTGTTAGTGAGTCTAAGGTGGGTGTTAGGTTAGTTTTAATTTTCATCTCCGATACAACTATCCTTCTATAAAAACTCTTATATCTCCGAAATAGTTTATTTGCGACGGAAAGCTCATAGAGAGAATGTTTCTAAGCTCCAATATGTTAACAGAAACCACACTCGTAATTTGTGTATGTGATTGCGGTCCTATTGCAAAATTTACCGCAACGGTTAGCAGATTCATGTTCAAACCATCAACAACTCACCATAAAAAATAGTTTTTCGTTCACCAAGGAGTTCGGTATTCCTCTGGACATTTACCCAATAGGGATGTCTGGTTGAAACAGCCTTTATCTCCTATTTCCCTATCACCGATCTAATGAAGCTGTTTCGTACCCTAACTTTCATTGCGGTGAAAACCTTAGCGGTGTCCTGCACGTCTCACTTCCCTTGCCTCGACTTTGATCGCGCTTATTTTATATTACCCTTAGCGTCAAACCTCATTCTGCGAGAATGTACTACCTCTTCGAAACCCCAAAGATTATACTAACCCTAAACAGAACCCCTTTCGAGCCCCTGAATGGATAAAAGGCGTCATATAATGAAGGGACCTCGCGATAACCCATCTTGCCAATAATAAACGCCACGCTGACCCAAACAGCCTCCAACACGTTGTATCTTACCTTATGCCTTGTGTTTGCTCCAGCCCTTCACAGCCACGTCCGTTGTCTGTGGCCCCCACCACAGCTTTCTTCATCCACACTGACACAGACTTAAAGGAAGGTACGGAGGCGGCACAGCAAAGATATCGTCAAAAATACGCACTGTAGGGTTCGTAATCTCAGACTGGCGAAACTACCGGGCTCTTTAATTATGGAAAATAGTTATTTTGTTATTTTTGGTGCAAATCATTATTTTCACCTTTAAAAATATATCTAATAAAATAACAGTACCTTAAGAATGATCATTGTATTGTCCGGGAATCGCTTTTATTGCTTGTGTTTGGCCCTGTGCTATGCTACCTACCTAACCTACCCGACCGTACCTAAAAGTTTGTTTTCAGAAATATAGATTTTCGTCAAGTTCTTATATCTACCTTACGTAGATGAAAGGATTAAAAAAAAAAATGATAATGTTTAAGGATTTGCAATTGTAGCCTAGGAATACTTTTAATGTTCTATAGTGTTTTGCCATCAAATATGATTATAATTCTTCTGGAATAATCCTAGAAGAAAAAGTAGCCGAGCCCCCCTCCCTGCCTGCTTATAGGGGCGAGGAGAGGCTTTGGCTACCTTTTCTTCTAGGATCTTCCGAAGACTTAGAATCAATTTGATGGCAAAAACACTATAGAACATTAAAAGTTATTCCTTAGGGGATCCAATTGCAATCCTTAAACCTTCCATTCCCGTTTTTTTTTAATCCTTTTCATCTACTTAGGTAGATATAAGAACTTGACGAATATATTTATGAAAACAACTTTTTAGGTACGGTAGGTAGGTAAGTAGGTAAAAAAAAAAAGCAAGATAAGAAACAAAGCCCCAAAAACAGGGCCAAACAGCAATAAAAGCGTTTAAACACATACAATCATTTCTTAGTACTGTTATTTTTTATTTATTTTTAAGTTGAAATAACTGTTTGCACAAAAATACAAATTACATATTTTCCATATTAAGAGCCCGGTAGTGTCGCCTCTTGAGATTACGTACCCTACAGTGTGGGTTATTTTTGACTATATCCTTGCTATGCCGCCCCGTACCTTCCTTAATTCTGTGTCATTGTGGATGAAGAAGCTGTGGAGGCTCACAGACAATCGGCGTGCTGTGGAAGGGCTGGAGAAAAAAGGCATAAGGTAAGATACAAGTGGTTGGAGGCTGTTTGTTCAGCGTGGCGTATGGCAAGATGGGTTATCGCGTCCTTCATTTATATGCGCCTTTTATCCATTCAGGGGCTCGAAGGGTTCTGTTTAGGTTCGTATAATCTTTTGGGGTTTCGAATAGGTAAGTACGCTCGAGAATGATGGTTTGACGCAAGGGTAAATATAAATAAGCCGGAATCAAAGTCGGCAAGGAATGAGCGTGCCGGACCACTGCGCTAAGGTTTTCCCGCAAGGAAGTTACGTACGAAACAGCTCATTAGATCGGTGATAGGAAATAAGATAATGTGCTTGTTCAACCAACACTCCTATTGGGTAAATGTCCAGATGATACGAAACTTCATATAGTGACGAACTTTTTTTTCTGGTGAGTTTTTGATGTTTTTTAATGAATCTGCTACGTTGCGGTAAAATTTTTTGCAATAGGACCGCAATCCGCCTACCAATTACGAGTGTGGTTTCTGTTCACCTTATTGGATCCTTAGAAACCTTCTCTCTATGAGCCTTCCGTCGCAATAACTCTTTTTCGGAGATATAAGATGTTTTTTATAGGAAGGAGTGTATAGGAAGATGAACTTAACTAACCTAACCCCACCTTTAGACTCCTAACCTAACCTAACCATATTCCCACGTTTAACCTCCAACTAAAGCCAATTTCTGCATTTAAATACTGTGTCCGCGGCAAGGGAAAAGCAGAGGCGATGCAGGTCACAAGAGGAAGAAGAGTGAGGCCCACGTAAACACTTGTCTCCTCGCCTCCCTATCACCAACATGTTCTATCTCCAAAGTCATGATGTGGCGACTGGAAGCTCATAGAGATAATGTTTTCTTAGAATCCAATAAGGGTGAACATTAAACACACCCCCATTGTGTAGGAATTTTTCGGTCCAAGTGTAAACCAATACCCCCCGTTTCTGTCGCAAAATCATTGGTGTGTGTGTGATTTGCAATAAAAATGACAAAGAAACAATTGAACCTAGCTAACTTATACTAACCTAACACTTACCTAACATCATCGATATCAAACCAAACTTAGACCTAGCCTATACCTAAACTAACCTACCGGAACCTTTACCTAAAAAAAAAAAAAAATTTTTTTTTTATTGTGGCGATGAAACGATTATCAAATTATTCAAAACACATCACACCTCACCAGAAACAAAATATGTTTCATCCCCAAAGTGAATTCGGTGTTCCTCTGGACAATCATACGGATAGAAAGGTAAATTGCAGTTTTCAACCAACACTCCCATTTGACCAATATCTCCTGACATAACTAGACACCAGACCCCCCTAAGTTCACTAACCTAACCTGCATTGCGTACGTAACCTAACCTCGCTGAGGGCTATCTGCCCCCCGCTCCCCCGAAAAACCCGGAACCAGCACCGCCGAGGGAATCCCCCCCCCCCCTCCATACCCCCCTTGTTTATATTTTTTCATTTGAAACCGGTAGTGGGGCAGCTTAGTGAAATGAGGGGAATCCGGATAAAGCACCAAAATTTTTTTCAGGCACTCTACAGCTCCTAGCTATGATTTTGAGAGGGGAGACAAATGACCCCATCACTCAGATGGCTATAAGGAACGCTTCTTTTTTTATTTTGACATTTCCGCATGTGGAAATTAGGGTAAAGGGGTTTTTTTTAAAAAAATAGTCATAAGGATAATGTTTATTGGATGCAAGTTATCTTTTTTTATTATTATTTAATAATCCAGAACAAAATATTCCAATATGGCTGTCAAAAAAAACATAAATTAAATTTATTTATTCGACTTTAAACTCCCCTGCGGACATCGCGAAATGCCATGTAGTTTATTAGCAGAACACGAATTAAAACATACTCCTTGCAATTAAAAAAATGACAGTGGTTAATCTACTGACGGTGCATTATGAAAAATAAGTATTCATTAAGCTCATTATACAACAATCTGTTCTTCCTGTACAGCTGCAGGAATGCCATGTCTTTGTTAAGCACCAGTTATCACAATGCAGGTATGATTCATAATTGTAATTATGTGTCTACTTCTAAACATTTGCAGCTGCACATTTCGGTGCATTTCCAGCTGGCTTTCTTGCATGAACATCTCCCGCCACAACCTGCAGCATTTTTGCAGGCACACTTCACAAGTTCACTTACAGCCTTTGCTGCCGCAGGCTGCGAGCTCCAGACAGGAACCCAGGACTTTGTTTCTGCCATCCATGTCCAACCGCAGCCTTCAGCAGTTGGGTCTGTTGTTGGGCCCTGGTGACAGGTTGTCCAGATGCCCAGCCTGGTACACTGCACGCTTGGTGTGCTGAAACAGGGCCGTTGAGTTGGGGGAATGTCTCCATCGTTCTGTTTTCTGGAGAAACAGTTCCTTCTTGCTTCATTCACCGACACCAAGGGCTGGCTTGTCATATAAACGACTGTGAACTTTCCCAAAGCATCTGGAAACTCCTGGCAACCCGGTGATTTGTGCAGTGGATGTTTCTACGAATGAAGTTAAAGGGCATCTGTGAACTTCGGTATAGGCACCCCATGCTTCCCAAACCGACTTTTTCCCCTTTCCAAAGAAGAAGAATTTCGTATCACACCCTGTGAAGCGTGGAAAACACGGGTGCGCTTGGACTTCTCTTTGCCAAGTACAAGTGGCATATGTGTAGGAAAAGGAAGTTCTTGCCACTGCCGAAGGCGACCCAGATGTCAGCCGATGGATACTTGCTGGCTAGAAAGTGATATTTCCCCGATGAGGATGACAAAGAACGTCAGTATCCACGGTGCCCGTACCAAGCATGTGGTGCACCCACTTCTCTAGGAATCTTGAGATGGACCACAATTCTTGTGTCTGCCTCTTCGTGGTAACAGGGCGGCATCGAGTGGTCAGTGCCACTGCAGACTACAGAGGCTCCAGATGTTGCAAAGACCTGCTTTCCGTCTGGGAAGGTAGTGGATTTCAATCTTCTCTGATAGGAACTGGAAGAGTTCTACCTTGTTTTTTGGGGTCACGCAGGAAATCGGGCCAATTGCCTGGGGCCTGGGGCTGGCCTGCCAAACCCTTTCCTTCGTACACCTTTCCCCCGTTTCTCTCTGGTTGATTCTTTGTACTGTTTTCCCGGTACCTGTCCAGTCCTGTCCTGTCCCGGTACATGTACGTAAGTAATTCATGGTCTACATGTAAGCCTAAATTCCATTGTAATAGAACGGTTGTCCTGGTAAAATTTGAAAAAATGTGATCTTGAAGTATAAGAAGGGATGAAAAAAATAACAAACTAGTGGATGTATTGCATATACGGAATATTTCTTTTGCCATTAAAGGCGAATCTTGATTTCATCAAGATTTTTCTAAGTGAAAATTAGCCGTTATCACAAAAATGGTTCATAGAGGCTTCTGAGTAATTGGATCGTTTGTCTCCCCTCTCAAAATCATAGCTAGGACCCTGTAGAATGCCTGAAAAAAAAAATTTGGTGCTTTATCCGGCAGTCCCCATCCTCTTGAAATCTGGTCCTTAGCGGGCCCCACTATAGGTTGGAGGTCTGGGCTCACCCTCACTCCAAGATCTTTTTCACCTTCTGATCTTTTCAGCGATACATTGCTTATGTGTATCTATTACCAGGGTTTTTTCTACCAACATTCATAACGCTACATTTATCAATATTAAATTCCATCTGCCAAATTTACTGCCCACTCGTTAAGTTTATCTAAGCTCCCTGCAATATGTTTACGTCAGACTGTGATCCAATAATCCTACCTAACTTAGTATCATCAGCAAAATTGCTGATATCACTGCTAATCCCCCCTATCCAAGTGTTGATGTAAATCAAAAATAGTAATGGGCCCCAAAACAGACCCTTGTGGAACTCCACTTGTCACCAGTCCCCATTTAGATTTGAACCATTAATTGTAACCCTTTGTTGCCTATTACTTAGCCACGCTCTGATCCAATGAAGAACCTTCCCATCTTTACCATGAGCCCTAACCTTATTTAAGAGTCGCTCGTGTGGTACTTTGTCAAATGCCTTAATAAAGTCCAGATATATTATATCATAATCCTTATTTATTATCTGCCGCTATAAACTTTCCTATAAAAAAATCAATAAATTGGTGAGATTGACCTACCCTTGGTGAATCCCCTGTTGTGAATCATTGATCAAACTATGTTTATCTAAGTGCTCTCTAATGTTTTTTGCAATAATAGATTCCAATAATTTACCCACCACTGATGTTTAGACTTACGGGTCGATAATTTGACTTTAGTCCTCTGTCTCCCTTCTAAATATGGGAAAAACATTTCCTTTCCTCCACAATAATGGCACATCGCCTATCTCAACCGATTTCCTAAAAATGTGCACTAACGACTCACTAACAACCTCCTTGCATTCCTTTAATACCCTGGGATACACTATACATATATATAGAAGCAAGTAAAAAAAAACCTATGAAGTCCTCAAAACATGCATTTTTGAGTGAGATTCACAGGCTCTAACGCAGGGGTAGGGAACTTCCGGCCCGCGGGCCATGTAAGGCCCGCAAAAACATTTGGTCAGGCCCTGCCAAGGCAACCACAGACGACTCTAAATTCAATAAATTTAGAAGCTTTTTTTTCATACTAACATAAATTGTTATTAAGTGCATGCATAATACTTATAACGTAAATTTTAAGGGACAAGCACGTCCATTACGGGACGGATAGGACACATAGATAGAACACTTATACCGTATTTTACGGCCTGTCCACACTAGGGGTCATGCGGCTGGCGGTGAGGCTGGTGGATGTGTTTAAATACGACCTGTGCGTCCAGACTGCCTCACCGCCATGGCAGGGAGGCGACGCTCCGTCACAAGATTGATTGATGTCCATTTCAATTTTTGACCACCTAAATATTTTGCATTGAGACGTATCATATACCGTCAGAATCGGAAGAGGTGTTGCTTCCGAGACAGTAAATAAACATGCAATGCAAGCAAAATTAAATGAATAACAAGGAGTTGAATAAAAAAAAGGTGAGAGATGAAAATTTTTTGTATGCACTATTTCGCTTTGGTATCATTATCTTATTCTTGCTATAGTATACTGTAATTTATTTATATTCATGACACACAGTAATGTCTCGTGAAGATAATGGTATGTTCAGTCTTCCTAAATATCATCTCATTCATCTGGTAGTTTGATAATACCATCACTGGGGCAGCATGGGGAACTAAAACACGTCCCTCGAATGGGGAAGGGGTTTGGATTCGCTCCGCAGAGAGCGCATTTTTTGAAAACCTCGTTTTTTCAACTCCGCCAGCCTCACCGCCAGCCTCATGACCCCTAGTCTGAGGGCCTTTAAAACGCTGATTTTGAAAGACGCACCCTGACTTTGGGAAAAAATTTTCTAAGAAAAAAGAAAAAAAAAAAAAACCCCCAAAAAAACGTTGTCAGATATAGTCATTTTCAAAAAAGAACACACTCACTTTCATTATCTTCTTTCAGCACTGTTCACACCCATTTTTATTTCTGCTTGTTGCGATAGTAGTATAAGAAAAATGTATTTTGGCGGGCTGAACAATACACGGGCGGACGAGGGGGGAGTGAAAACAAACCCGACCGCGGGGTGTGCAGCTACGTCCCTACCTGGGTGCGATAGCTGAGTTTGGCTTTGTCGTCCTGAGTGTAAACACTTCTCACGTCCTCCCTTTGCCTCATACTTTGCCTGCCCCTGTGCCTCACCGTGGGGTCACCAGTATTTTTTTGAATTTTCCTTATGCATGCAGTTTTTGTGATGGCTGCTGTACATAAGTATACAAAATTTCATCAAATTTTTTAAAAAAAACAAATTTCCCTTATCCCGGAAGGTTTTGGCCAATTGCCAAGGGGGGAAAGGCTCCCCCAGTACCGCAGAAAACATTACGGGAAGCAGATAGTTGATTGAATGTTTTATGGTATTTGAAAACTTGAACAGATAAGTACGAGGTTAATCAAAAGAGGCTAAATTGAATAGCTCCCAAGCCAACCCCCCAAAAAATTTGTCTTGGAAGACGCACGAGTTTTTTTCAGAGGAAAAAGGGTCCTATAAGCCGAAAAATAGGGGGTAAATTCAGTATGGTTCTCGCGGAAAAAAAATGCAGGCTGTTTTTTAAGTTGATAGTTTGTATGGTGCGAATGAGCAGAATATCCAAAGGGCCCTTGGGTAGAAAAAGGGTTCCCCACCCTGCTTAAAGGGATCATAAAACTCAGTGCAGTTGCCCATTAAGCGGGTATAACCGGGGTTTTGTGGCCCATTTATCGAACCAAACGGGCTTTTGGGTTTGGACATATTCTTCGAACATACAACCCCTAACCACACGGTTGGGTGGCGGTTTCACCAACCATAATATTAACAAAGATGGAGCGTAGACAGGGGAGGCGTGGAGTTTTGTTGTTAATGTTTAAACTTAGGGCATAGACGGGTAAGAAAAGGGAGGAGGTGATTTTAGAAGAGAACAGCGAAGATGAAGACGTGTTGGTAGGTTAAAGTAAACAAATATCATATCTGCTTCAGATTTCAAAAATTATATCACTTTAAAAAAATAAGAGTTCTGTTTTCTTTTTCCTGTAATATATATTATTGATGGTGTACATTTAATGTTAATAATTCCCAAAACACTTTAAAATTTTAACATTATAGAAAAAAGTAAGACTTATTTTGACCCCACAGTACAGTACTCGAAAAAAAAATTTTAAAGCCCCCGGGCCCGGGTAGTCAATATTTTGCGAGTACTGTAGGTTTGATAAAATAAGCAACATTTGTATAATTCATCAAACCTTTTTCAGCAAACAAGTTAACAAAAGGGGACCCTCGGGTTTGCCCAAAAGGTCCGGCGAAATGGCAAGTTGACAAAAAGCCCCGGGGTGATACCCGCTTAGTCCCCCGTAGTTAGTATTTCGGCAGCGTATTTTGCACAGATTTTTTTGTAGATTTTCCTATACAATGATATAGCAGTAGGACTAGACTTTTTTAGTTATATCTAGAATAACAAAATTAGTATAACTCACTATATTTTTTTAAGTTTTGAGGGCAATTATTTATTCTGAAAATGTTGGAAATCATTTTCTAGAATCTAAAGGCGGTAAAAAAAATATCTGGACGACCTTGAAGATTAAAATTAAGTATAAAGATTATACTTTTTTTTTAATTATTCCTTTTTTTTTTCAACTGTGCAGAGGGGGGGGGGGGGGAGGGGTAAATTATTTTTGTTTTAGCACTTATGTATAAGTATAGCAGTCACGCAGACACACGTGCTAAAAAGACAGCCATGGGAACAGGCATGCTTTTCTCAGAGAGAGGGGAGAGGGATACTTTCCAGCACAAGTGACAGACCTATTAAATTCATTATGACCTAGACCTTGACCTTTCACAGAAAATGCTCCTTTTTGATCTCCCAAGATTTTTGGGTTTTATATTTTACCCTAAGAATTAGGGAAAGGGGTACCTTTAACGGTTTTCTAAGAAATTTTATCCCCAAACAATCATACATACTAAAAAAATACTATTTGTAGCATAGGGGTAAAGAGACAGGACCACATGAGTAAAGCTTAGGTCTGTATGCTACAGCTAGGTAAATGCATGTACACAAAAAAAACTTGGTCTAATAATCGGGAAGGTGTGGGGGAAAGTTTCGAATACGTGGCGTTATCCCCAAGGGCTCAATGTTTCATGAATGCAGAGAAGCAATTATCATCCTGTGCAATGCCAATTTTAAGATTATTGAAAAATTTGCCCTTTGTTCCATATTTACTGCAATCTGTAGGTTAAAACATACAAAATCTTCCATATGTATAAAATATTCAGCTATATGCATAAATTTGTTAGGATATGAATTCTAAAGCAATAAATACTGTAATTTCCCACCAAAGCTAATTTGAGCTTACTATTTTATTTAAGTAGGCAGCATTGTTTGGTTTTTTCAAAAATCTTTCTAGCAATTTTGCAGTAATTCTGCCAAAATATAAGAAAAGATCTATGAAACAAAAACCTGGAATTTTTATATATATTTTTATATATATAATTATATATAATATATATATATTATATATTAATAATAATAATATTTATAATATATTATAAATATATATTTGTTTTTTTTTTTTTGTTTTGTTTTTGGGGCAATTCCGGAAACAAAAAATTGCATTAACCAAATCCATAGATTTTTTGTAAATTATTTTCTGTGAAATGATTATACATTAAGAAAAAAAACTGCAAACTAAAACTTAAAAATTTTAATTTCTTAAAGTTGGGCTCTAAGTACAAAATTTCATGTGATATTTTAATAAAATTTGTAAAAAAAAAATTAAAAAAAAAAATTTCCCGTAAAAAAACTCTGATACATTATCAATCATTGAAATTCATATACATTTGGAGACACTTGGTCCCAGAAGAAGTATTCGATTTGCAGAGGCTGCTAACGCCGGACATCCGGTGGGGCATCTTGCGAGCCCCTCCACTCCCCGAAAGAAGTTACTCGTAAAAGAAAACCCCCAGCACTTTTTTTGTCTGCATCAGAATGAAAAATCATTAGTCTACCTGTCATCTTTCCCGATGGAGGATGAAAAGGGGATTAGGAGGCATTAGGCTATGTAGATTAAGGTTTGGGTTAAACAAAAAATAGAAAAAAAACATAGAAATGAAAAAGATCATCCGAACAAAAAAGAAAATGTGGTATTTTTTTTTTGAAACTTTCCAAAAAATTTTTTTACAAAAAAAAACTATTTCTTTTCAGAAGTTTCTGGAATTACTGATGCACCCTCTTTTAGAAAAATTTAACTAAAATTTTCATAGAATTTATAAATCTACTAGACAGTCAGCCCCGAGGGCAGAATCATAATGATTTCTCAGTTAATTTTATTGAGCTCTGCACATAAGTGAAGGACATAATTTTTTAAAAAGACTGTCCAGTTTTAAAGATACCCCTACGTGAAACTAAGGGGCAAGGGGGAGAGCAAAGCCCAGTTGGCACAGGGGGAAAAAGACAAAACTTGCGAGGGGACCCCGTTTTTCATGGTTTGATCGTGTAGTCCCTGGTGTTACTTAGCTGAATAAAGGGAAAATTTCAAAGGGTTCAAGTGCATCATGTGAAGCTTCGGGGGTTCCTTTTAGGGTTTTAGATATCTTGATATAGAGAAGGTTTCACATTGCCTCACTTGTTCAAATTGACAGCAGCTTTTTTCTCAACATATTCTCAGAGAAGATTATGTGTATT
>JACEEZ010020174.1:0-15000 GCA_016584305.1 Chionoecetes opilio
AGGAAAATTAAAGCCTAAATTTTGTAATAGAACGGTTGTCCTGGTAAAATTTGAAAAGTGTGATCTTGAAGTATAAGAAGGGATGAAAAAAATAACAAACTAGTGGATGTATTGCATATACGGAATATTTCTTTTGCCATTAAAGGCGAATCTTGATTTCATCAAGATTTTTCTAAGTGAAAATTAGCCGTTATCACAAAAATGGTTCATAGAGGCTTCTGAGTAATTGGATCGTTTGTCTCCCCTCTCAAAATCATAGCTAGGACCCTGTAGAATGCCTGAACAAAATTTGGTGCTTTTATCCGGCATGTCCCCATCCTCTTGAAATCTGGTCCTTAGCGGCCGGACTATATACAGGGGAACTCTTGAGGTCATTCCCTCTCCTTGTTACCGTCTGGTGGGCTATGGGTGTGAAGCCAATGTTTATGGAACATGTATTGATGGAGTTGTAGACTAGAACACCTGACTGCAAAAATATTATGTCGTGAATTTTCAGGATTTTGTGTTCATTGAAAAGGGGACCCGTGTGCTGTAAACGAGGAACATTTAACATTGTGAGTAGTAGTTTCTTTTGCTGCAAAAATAGTGTGTCAATGTACGTGGAGTAAGCCCCTCCCCAGATGGCAGAGCAATACAGTAAATTTGGATAAACAATTGCAGAGTACATTTTCTTTAAACAAGTTACATCAAGCTGCCCTCTGATTTTATAAAATATTCCTATAATTTTAGATATTTTTGTTTTTATTTCCTCGATTTGAGATTTCCATAATAATTTATTATCAATAATAATGCCTAAAAATTTTGTTTCAATTACCTGGGTTAATAAAACATTGTTAATTTTGATCTGCACAGAGGTTTCTTTAGTCATTAATGGGTGGGATACCATAAAGTGAGTCTTGTCAGTATTTAAAGTTAACTTATTACTTTGTATCCATTTGTATAAGAGAATTAACTCTGTTTATTGTGACTGATAGATTAACAAGGTTTGTGTCGTTAAGAAATATACAGGTGTCATCTGCAAATAGCAAGAATTTCAACTTTCCACTGGAACGTGTTATGTCATTGATAAATATCAGAAATAGTATAGGTCCTAAAATAGATCCCTGTGGCACTCCATAACATATGCTTCTCGTAGATGATGATTTATTATTAAATGTAATATATTGTTTTCGATTTCCTAAATAACTCTTAAACCATTGATGTGCTGGACCCCGGATTCCATACATATTTAGTTTTTCAAGTAGAATATCATGTGGGATAGTGTCAAAGGCTTTAGAGAAATCACAAAAGACCGTTAAATGAAATTGTTTTGAATCCATGGCGTCGTAGATGTGTTGACATAGGTTTTGTATTGCAAGTTCACAGGAATATTTGGTCGAAATCCAAACTGGTGCTTAGATAGTATGTATTCTCAGAGAGGTAATTAAATAATCTAGTTGACATAATTTTTTCGGAAATTTTACTAAATGCTGGCAATATTGATATGGGTCTATAATTTTGGGGAATAGAAATGTCACCTTTTTTATAAATTGGAATAACCTTAGCAATTTGTAAATGACTTGGAAACTCTCCCACTGTAAAAGATTTATTTATGATATGAACAAGAAATGGAGATATCTCATCTATACATAGTTTTATTATTGTTATGTCAATATCATCATGGCCTGGGGATATTAGTTTCAGGCTCTTGACTGTGGCTTTAATTTCTTCAATTGATGTTGGTGGCAAGTAAAAGGAATAAGGGACTGGATCAGGCATAAAGTCTGTATAAGTACTTGATGTATCTTGAACAGATTTCGATAAATCTGTTGCAACATTACAAAAATAGTCGTTAAATGCTTCAGTTATGTCTTCAGTTCTTGTAATGCTATTTCCCTGATATGTAATGGTATTTGGTATTTTTGTTTTGTTGCGTTTTCCTAAGATATCATTTATTAGATTCCAGGATTTCTTTGGATTACCTTCATGTTCCTGTAATGTAGTTTTGGAGAGAGAGAGAGAGAGAGAGAGAGAGAGAGAGAGAGAAGGAGAGAGAGGAGAGAGAGAGAGAGAGCGAAGGAGAGAGAGAGAGGAGAGAGAAGGGGAGAGAGAGAGAGAGAGAAAAGAGCCAATAAGATTTTAGGAAAAAACATGAACTTGGATCGAAACAACTGTTGATAAAGTGTGCATAGTTGAACACGAATTAGCAACAACTTTTGCACAAATACTGAAATAGATAATGAGATCAAGGAAAGCACTGCTTAGAAAGGAAGTTAAAGAAGTTGTTAGTATGACTGGTAGATTGTTGAGAGACAGTAGACGTGAGCAAATCTATAATAATTTTAGGCATATAAGTGTGACGAAGCCACATAGCTTCAGAATGCCTGGAGAGCGATTTTTTCCGATATGACTTTGGTTGCGCATGCTTAGTAGACCGTTTGTTCTTAGACTTGATGATTGATGTGGTGGGATGAGAGTCGCGTCATCTGTCAAGACTACACGCTGTCTCTCCCGTGATTTTTCAGTTGTGGTGGAAACAGCTGAAGGTGGAGCTTATTGAGGAAGTAAAGAAGTACCCCTGCTTATATATTATATGGGTTTCTTATATTTTGTAAAATCAGCTGCAATACATACTTGGACTGTGAAGGTTACAATCGAAAATATTGTTTGAATTTTTCTTCATCACAGCAAAGTTTCTGTACCAGATGATGGTACTTGCCAAAATGTTATCTTTTCAGGTTTCTTTCGTGTACCCACTTCCTCCTCTTCTTGGACAATACCAAAGTCAGCAACAAAATTTATACATCTGACTCATCACCACACCCCAGAGCACAACTGGTCATCTTGAGTAGTAGTATGCTACTGAGGGTTAAGCTTGAGATATGTGTCTTTTGGTGTACGGACGAAATATAAATAGCGTGCATAGCTAGCACACATATGTAGCGTAGCTCGCGTAGCTTCTGGTGTGCGGTGGCTTTCGCTTCAAACCGAAGGATAATCAATCAATCAATCATTGGGGGCATACGCCGGGGGGCGCGTCGCCTCGCCCACCTTACGACGCCACTCCCGGGGGTCACCACGCGCGAGTTCCCATGCAGGCTCCTTTCCCATACCAAGCAGCTCTCGACAAGAAACATCAACTTGCCCCAGTCACGAGCCTTGTGGGCGCCCCCTTGGCCTCCACGCCGGATTGTCTCTTACAGATACAACCCGATGGGAAGGATCGGTTTCAGGGTAGCGTGCCACATGCCCATATAGCCGAAGTTGGCGCTGACGGACTATGCAGGTAATAGGCCTCGATTCAGTCTCACGGTGCAATCGCTGATTTGACACGTAATCATCCCAGCGATACCCCATGATTCTGCGAAGACACTTATTACCAAAGGCATTGATTCGTCTCTTCAAGTCACTATTTAGTATCCATGTCTCACAACCATAGAGTAAGACAGGGATCACAAGCGACTTGAAGATCCGGATCTTTGTCCTTCTGCCACAGGTACCGACAATGCCAAATACTCCTGCTGAGCGAGTCCATAAAAACCGTGGGCTATACCAATCCGCAGTAAGGCTTCTTGACGTGACCGCCGTCATTATGGACTGCGTTACCAAGGTATGTAAAATTTTCCCAAGATCTCAATGTCCTCCCCAAACACGCATGAACAGACTGTACTGTTTTCATCTAGTAAGTCTCCAAAAAACCTGGACCTTGGTCTTGAGCCAGGAGACCTCAAGTCCAAAGGCTTTGCCTCCTCGTGCAGCGCCTTGAGAGCCATCACCGGGGACCTCCAGCGTTTCGCAAAGATTACTGCATCATCGGCAAAAACAAGATCAGTGATCTTGGTGTTGCCGACGGATGCTCCACAATCACTTTGATCTACAACCTTGTCCAATACCCAGTCCATGCAAGCGTTGAAAAGTGATGGGGCAAGGACGCCCCCTTTTGCCTCACTCCTGTATTCACAGGGAAGAAGCTGGATACCCCTGCCCCACACTTCACAGCACTCTCAGTCCCAGGATAATAGTAACATAATAACTAGGACAAACATTAATGATAATTAGGGTTGCGACCGCACTGAAAGAGAAAGCAAGCGAGAGCTTTCTTAAAAAAAAAAAAAAACGCTCTGGCCCTATAAAATAATAATAATAAAAAATATAATAAAAAACTGATATCATATGATATTAATAAAAATAATAATAATAATAATAATAATAATAATAATAATAATAAGATATAATAATGATAATAATAATGAAACTTTAATGACTTACTGTAAAACTCTTACAGGCAGGTCTAGTATCAGTGGTTTAACCCAGTCACTTTCTATTGCTTGGGGTCCGGTGCGTTTGCCTCCTATAAACCACACCACGCAAACTAATAATAATGGTAATTTTGATAAAATAACAATAATAGTAATAATAATGATAATAATTATATATATAACTATAATAATAACAATAATATTAACAATAATATCAACAATAAAAATGACAGTAACGATAATGATAATGATGATATTGATAATACTGATGATAATAACAATAATAATAGTAATAATAATTACTAAAATAATATTAAAAAAAAGTCTACGGAGTTAGTGGAAAGTGGCAAAAGCCTCACCGCAGAGTAGTTTATCACCACACTTTCTTTTTTGTACCGACTTTCTTCGTTACCCTCGCGAGCAGGCTTCATGTTTAAGCGAAGCCGAGCTTCAAGTTAAATACTTGACAGTTCTTCCCTTTTCTCTCTTTGGCTCCAGCTCCTTATGTAATTACCCCTGGCCCTTAAGGGGGCGCGTCCCCCCGGTTAAGAACCGGTGTTCTATACCGTCATACCGGCGCCCGACTGACTGTTCCATACCAACCCCATGTGTATAACAAAATACAAGCTTTGCCCGGCAACGGGCAAAGCCCGCCTGGCGCTGCGGTTCGTGTGGACGGTGCTTTTAAAGCTCTTACAGCCAGGTCCTAGTGTCAGTGGTTTAAACCCCTTTACGCCAGATCTTTCCTTTCCTATAAAAAATGGTCTGTTGTCAGCCATAAAATTACGAAAAGTAAGTTAATATACCAAATTTTTTTGTCGACAAGGATACTAAATAGGTCATAGCATAGACCACCATATCTCTGGACTGTTCACGCGACAATGTTTTGAAATTGCCAGGCTGCATAGCGGCCTGCGGCCCGCCCGACAAAGAGATATAGTGGTCTATGGACTATCATATAGACTGGTTTATCAGTATATATGATATACTGTAATCTTCGTAAATGTTTTTTCTATAATATTATCAAATAAAAAACAGTAAAACACGCTAAAGAAATGCCATTACGAGACTCTGATTCACTTCAACTCTTCGCCACTTAAAGCTTTGCGAGTCAACTTTTATCATGAAGGGTATCAATAGAAGCACAATTTTATTAGCTTTCCATTGATGTATTCGTTTTCTGAAAATGAATTAGAACCATGCATAAATTTGCATTAAAAAATAAATAAAATCATCAATGGGTAATTTTCCCGATTGAAGGTTATTTATTTAGTTAACGCTAATTGATACATGGTGACACATTCATTTATCAGAAAAAGAAATATATAAGTAAATAAATAACATCATCAATCGGGAAAATTACCCGATTGATGATTTTATTTATTTATTCAACGCTAAGTTATGCATGGTTTTAATTCATTTATCCGAAAACGAAATATATCAATGGAAAGCTAATAAAATTGCGCTTCTATTGATACCCTTCATGATAAAAGTTGACTCGCAAAGTTTTAAATGGCGAAGAGTTGAAGTGAATATTAAGTTCATGCATATTCTTCAAAAGTCTCGTAATGGCATTTCTTTAGCGTGTTTTATTGTTTTTTTATTTGATAATATTATAGAACAAACATATACGAAGACTACAGTATATCATATATACTGATAAACCAGTCTATATGATCCGATATAATATATAATATATATATATATATATATATATATATATATATATATATATATATATATATGAATCCGAGCGGCCCTCCGACTTCAGGCCCTTGTGCGACAGAACCGATATTCCGTGCGCAGCCCAGGTTACAGTGGTCTATGGTCATAGCTATAAAATATTGGTTGTATATCACTAAAAATTGTCTAATGGTAGCCAAATTACAATGGAAATTACGTTCTGGGCCTCAAGGGGTTAACCTCAAGGGGTTAACTCACTTCATATTGTTTGGGGTCCGGTGCTTTGCCTCCTATAAACCAGAGTACCAATAGAGTTCTTAGTTACTTTGCTATAAACCACACCGCGCAAACTCAGCGTCCCAGACACGTCTTTTACACTCCTGACCTTGAGCCTCAACTCTTCATGAACCCCATCTGACCATCCTTTCCTTGTCTTCCGCTGCCTTTTTTTCAGCTTTTCTTGTAATATAATTTTATATACACTCTCGTAATCATTCTCTCTTCATACATTCTTTCATATGTCCATATAATTTCAATACTCCCTGGTTTGCTATCTCCATCAAGCTACGCGGGTTCATACATCTCTCTGACGCCGTTGTTACTCACTCGATCAGATCTTCTCACACCTGGAAATGTCATCAAGCACTTTATTTACTGCACCTTTTTTTCCTTCATTTTATAGACTTTGTTCAGCGTCCTTGCCTCGCAGCTATGCGGAAACAGATAAAACCACAATTACTTCAAAGGTCCATGTTTGTTTCGACAGACAGATCTCTCTTACTTCAAACTTACCTTAGTGCTTCCAAATCTAAGCCTCATCCTCCATGGATCCCCCTTCTTAATGTCCACTCCTATATATTGAAACTTGAATGTTTGGTTCAAAGATTTTCTTTACTTAGCTCCTGTCAGAATCAGTTAGCCTAATTCCAGACATATGTCAGAAGGCCTGCCAGTGGACTCTGGTAACCAAATATAGCTAACACACCAGTCCTTATATAAAGAAATTTATGGCGATAAGTCTTTGAAATATCCAAATATTATCATCTATAATAAAACACAGATGTATTACTCCCTTATTTGTTTTCGTCAAATGAAGACAGGTTTTTTTTAACTTGCAACTAACTCGCATTAATGTTGTCCTTCAACAAAATCTCCACTGAGATAGATCATTAAAATTGTTCTTCCTAGAATGTTAAATTATGCTGCAGACAAAGCTGGGTAATGCTATGATTGTGTCAGTTAGTTAACATAATTCACCACTTACCATTGCCATTCCTAATTCTGAGCAGCAGCATATCTGAAGCAGCTCTACAATTTGCTGCTTCTCATTATTCTTTGGTGACAGCGTGTATCATCTCTGTTAATGGTGTGCTAATCCCTTACTAGATCGCTTGCTTATACATCAACAATGACAGGCATTTAACAACGGAAGAACTACTTCCCCATATATCTTACCACCAAGCAAGTGTTTCAGAGCCAAGACTGTTGATAAATACTGAAACATGTTTTCTTTATGAGCGACACAGATTAAATCAAAATCAGTAAAATACCGTCTGAAATTAAAACACATTTTATCACATGTTTTACGCTAATGAGCGTAAATCTCCAGCTCATAAAAATCTTATTTTCGTTATGGAGAAATACAAGAGAATGGTAGCGCATATGTAATTTGTTATTATGATCTGTAAGGAGATCAGAGAACGCAATTCTGGCAATACACAACTTTCTAAAACTAGTGTTATCATAAACCATGCAACAATGAGGACGATAATTTTAAATGGTAATGATGATGTAAATAAAGAAAAATAATGATAATGATGACAATAATAATACTAATTAATAATAATAATAATAATAATAGTAAAAAATAAATTATAATAATGATTATAATGATGGATAATAATGAAATGATGATAAGTAGAATTATAAGTACAAATAAACATAATAAAAAATTATATAATGACTAATAATATCCAATAATAATGTTCATAAGTATACTAAATAATAAAAAATAAAAGTAATAATAAGAATAAAAAAATATAAAAATTATCAGTATTATTACAATAAGGTAAAATAGTAATAACAATAAATACTAATCAAAAGATAATCATTTATAATAACATAATTATAGTAACAACAATATTAATAAATCAAATAAGACAACTTGGATTCAGGACCTGGTCGGGATCGAACCGTGAACGGGCTCTTTAAAGCAGCTCCCAAGCTCGGTTCTACGGAAGCCGTTGCCGTACACCGCCAAACAATGACGGCTCACTCATCCACCGCTTTGAGTGTATTGTGTCAACGGGCACAGTTTGCCCTCCGCTCGAGCGGACACCACCGAGCGAGGAGATGACTGATTTTAACTTTGTACGACAGCCGTTTACGCGGTACGGGGCGGTCGAACTTTTTTGAGACGTCATGGTGACGTCAGTTGTTAATGTTGTTGTACGGGCGGCCGTACAAGCGGGCTAGTGGGAACCTGGCCTTTAGTTGCCTCGACGTCTGATGGTAAAGGGAAGATACGATTTCCCCACCCTACCATATCTCTCCCCCAAACCACACTCAACTTACCTCGTGTGCATTTTGTAAAGATTATACGCTGAGCAAAGAGTGACGTGTGTTTGCTTGACCGACATATGGGCTGAGGTGAAAGAGTTACAGGATGAGCTACTTCAGACGTCAAGGTACGCACCACATCCCAGTTTCCGGCAGGAACACCAGACTACAGGAACCAAACAACATCTCTGTCTTTAGCGTAAGAAAGGCGATACATCCATGGTGTGCAACGGTGTTTCGTTTCGTCCCCGTCCTCTGGAAGTCCTGTATCTGTGCTCCTCTGGTGCTAACGACTCGGGCTGTGTCGCTGTGTTTTGTTGACGTTTCCAATTCAGCTCACCCTCGCCTGTCACTCCTGCTCCAGTTTTTTTTTTTCGTTCTGTTGACGTCGTCCCCAACACCCTGAACACCTGGAACATCATCTGTTCCTGACTTGTTACTGTTGGAGTTACGTCTTATTCACCTCCTCTGCTGACGCAAGTCCACGCAACCATCTCTCCTGAGGTATCCGTTGCGTATCTTCTGCTGAGGTTATGCTCCTGACGCATAAGTCATACACAGGCACTGTGCTATTCCTATCTCCTCCGCTGGTGCCTTATGCTGAGGCATGTCCGGTTACGGGTACACTCGCGCCGCTTGGCTCGCCCCTCACTGCGCCGCTGTATTGCTCCACCCAAGGTAAGACAGGTAGAAGGGTAGTTTCACCGTGGGGGGGCGTCGTGGCAAAATCAGTCCGTTGTGCGAATCCCTGCGTGACCGTCACAGAAAATCTCGCCAACAGCGGTGTTGAATTTTTCTGGCTCAGTCAGTCGCCGTCGGCGACCTGAAGGTGCGTTCACTCTACACATCTTTTGTTTGCTGCTTCAAGTTTTGTTTTGCAAATATGCCTACTGTTGTATGTTCGTGGGGCAAACTCTATCCTTGGAAAGGAATAGCAAACACTTTCATAACTTCCAGCTGATGAAGGAAACTATCCCTCACCCATCCCCTCTTCGCTCTCTAGTCCCAGAGCTGAGGGGGTGGTTTGTTATGTTCATTTGCCAAAGGTCTGTGAGTTGTTTCTAAGAGGGCAAGTTCAGATTTCAAAAACCCATTCTTTACAAAATTCTACTTGGAACTTTTCTCAAAATTTGCTCTTGAAGTAGGGTACCCTCAAATTTCAATTCGCAATCGCGACACACCGATTAGGGCAGTGTAGTCTTGGTCTCCAGAGCATGAATAATTGGTACATACAGATACGTGGGGGATCCCCTGAAGGGCAAATCACTGGTAACAGGGAATAAACTTGAATGCACTGGTCCATTTGGGACCCATATTGGATGGTACCCCAAAACATCAATTTTCACTGTCCCACTTTTTTTTTAGCTCCCGGCGTTGGCGGACTAATATAGTGTCTGAAGGCAATTTGAGGCCACACTTCCGATAGAGTTTTTTAAGCTCTACAACTTTGTCATCAGTAAAAAAATTCAATTCTCGACGTAGTGCTTTTCTGTGATGTGTAAAGTGTCACGAAGTGGCTCAGCTGAGCTACCTGCGTCTGGCGGACTTAATGTAGGTCTGAAGGCAATTTTGAGGGCCTACAGGGCGATATAGAGTTTTTTGTAAGTTCTAAACACTTGTCTTCAGAGAATTTTTTCATCTTGAAACGTAACGGCTTTTTTGGAACAAAAACCCCCCTGCACTGGCGGGCGGGGCATTTTTTTTATAAAAATAGGATTTTTTTTGGCAGTTATTCATCGAGCTATGGAAAAAAATGCTAGGATTATTTCGGATCAAGGAAACTTTTGACAAAAAAAATCATGACAATACACTTATAATTAGAAATGGTGTGACGCTCCCCTATCAATAAGGACTAAAACTTACAGGTACTTAGTCTTGAACCCCTAAGATACTTACATTGGGACGTAATAATTACCAACATAATTCAAAAAGTGTGCAGATTCAGAACGTGTTAAAAAACTTTATGCGATCAAAAATAGTGGAGCAATGAGGAGTGAAGCCAAATAAGGGAGAAAATGTTTATGCACTATTTTACTCAACCATTATATTTTCGTAATTTTTGCCTTACTTGCAGTATAAATTTACAGTAATGCAAGGCCGAACTTCCTCAGGATAGACGATGCTGGCCAGTTTTTTAAATCAAATGATATTGTCAGAAATCGGATAAGAGTGAGGAGAGTGTGAAGTTGTTGATTGGATCAAGTTCAGCCTAGTCAGATGGCCGCCAGGTCATCTCCGGCGCGACAACTGTAGACCCTGGACGCCACACTTTAGTCTTTACTCTTTGAATCAAACCTTTTATAACCTTTCACCGGCATATTATCAAACCAATAAAAATTACTAGAAATAGTGTCGCTACAAAATTATGAATAAATAAATAAATAAAGATCAAATTTAAAACACAAAAAAAAATAAAAAAAAAAAAACATTATATATAGAGTACGTAGATATATATAGAATATATATATATATATATAATATATATATAGATATATATATATTAGATATATATATAATTTACGGATATATGTATATAATATAGTATATATATCTACGTAGTATATGTATAATATATATATTATATATTGTACGTATATATGGATATCTATAATATATATTACGATATATTGTATAATAATATATAATATATATATAATGATATATTATATATTAATATATAATAGATATATATATAATTATATCTATATATATATACATAAGAAACAATAATGTGCTAAGTGTCATCAACTAAAGCCGTAATATTGAAAGAGAGAATGATGAATGAGAGAGGATTAAGATAATAAAAGATAATCGATGACGATAACAATTATGACAATAGTAATAATTATTTTCATACAGATAAAAACAATGCAAATAATTATTAAATTAAACTAAATGATAATGCTAGTGATAAGATTTATGATATGATAATAATAACTATCATTCTTAACTTAAAACTATCATTCTTATAATATATGATAATTAGTAACATTAACAATAACTGAATTTAGCAATGATGACAACACCAGTAATAATAATAAATAATTGAAAAATCTAAATAATGATGATAGAATGATAATGAAATGCGTAATGATAATAACAGAAAGAATAATGATGATATTAGTACTATTAATCATTACTATTATTATCACACCTATTTTGTTGTAATCTTATATAGTATCATTATATTATTATTATTATTTGGTTTTTGTTTTTTTTTTTTTTTTTGTTTTAACTATTTTTCTTTTTTTTTTTTTTATTATCATATTACTATGATCACTAATTGTCTATTCATCACTATTATTCATTATTATCACTAATGTTCATAATTATCATTCGAGATAGATGTCAAAGAAAAAAATAACAAAACTTTTATATACAGATGAATCTTTCTGTAGTCTACCTTTGTGTTGCCACATGGCCTGTCTCTTTTCTTGTTTTAAAATGTTTGTGTCGGTTTGATAATTTCTATGCGCTTATGGTGATTTTTTTTCAAGCACAAATACATGAAGTGAAAGGAAGTGCTTGTCTCATTGAAATTGCATTTTCACAGCGTTGGGTTTTCCTACTAGCATAAAAGATAGAGCGTATGGAAAGTAAGTTTTCTTTTACTTTTCCTAAAAAATTCATTCCTGAAGAAAACACAAGGTTCTTATATTTACTGGGAGCACCCACATAATTACTTAAGGGTTTCCTTCACCTGAATCAACAATAAGCGGCAAATACTTCATCAATTGTAATATATGCATTCCATAATACAATGGTACATCGTAGGGAGGGGGCGTACACCTTAATAGTTACTAGACATCATATGGAAATGATAGAGAAATCAGATAGAGTATATATCGGAAATTGGGTAGTAATATCTCATGCATGAATTCTGTCATCTAATATTTCTTCTATATTGTCATTGATTTTTCCATGCAATTTGCAAATGGCAATGAATAATACGATTTAAATGTGCGGAGACCATAGCTTTGAACGAATGTATTAGTTTGCAACCAACAGCTTAGTGATGGTAATATTTACAAGTTCCAGGAAGTCGATGCAGAAGGTGGAGGATATGGAACTGAAGCTATTTTTCATTCGCGACCTTAAGTACTCGCCAGACCATTTTCATCATTCCTGATTAATGCAATCAAAGGCATAAGCCATTAACGAGGTATATCAAACAAACGTCGAGTCACTTTTTGTAATCAGTCAGCCGTTTTTAAATAACCCGCAATCAAAATCTGCAAATCCCGAGTTTCAAAACGCTCTCAAGGGTTTTGCAGACGCTCAGGCTCAGGCTCGGTGACGTAGCATCAAGGAGGCTCATTTCCCCGCGCTGATCAGAGAGACACGTAAACACAGAGATAAATACAGGGTGTAAAAACGAGTTTATGCAAATGTTGATACAGGAGATAGACCGAATTATTCTAAGAACAAAATGCTCTATACCCATAGCTTTCTGAAGCTTCCTTTACGTGACATGGAGTGAGAAAGAATTACCGGCCGTCATGTAATCACGGCTAGCGGGAGGCAGGAGGGATGAGATGTGCACCGCGGTATGCCCCCGGTGAAATTATGAATTTTTTAATCATAATTTCTACTAGTTATGGACAATTACAGTATCTTATCAGTTTTAACTACACAATCGATATTAATAAACGGCTGTTATTTACCAAATAAGCGGGTACATGAGAACAGCAGGGCTGTCATAAGCAATAATGTAAAGGGCTACTTGACATTATGCGGCGAGGGAGAGGCAAGGTGGGTAGGGAGGGGTTTGCCGTGCGAGGCTACATCAGCTGTGTCCCTCCTTCTCCCGCCCAGATTAGTGGCAGTGTTTAGTTTGAGAGAGTGAACTCTGCGGACAAGCCGTACTTTTACAGTAACGTGGAGTATGCGGATATGGTGTTTATTAGGGGTTTCTGCAATGGAGTGCAAATGCTGCCGTACAGGAATACAGAAGAAGATACCCTAACAGAAAATGTCCCAATGTTCGAACATTTTACAGGGTATTTCAACCCCTTCGTGACAAAGGATTTTTCCCTGGAATGGGTGCAACAGCTGAAAGGATAGGGGAACATGGAAAGGTTGAGGCAGATTCTTCATGCAGCGGAAAACAGCCCAGACATAAGCACAAGAAAAATTTTCCCTCCAAATTGGAGTTTCTCACATGAAAGCATGGAGGTGCTGAGAAAAGAAGGTTTTCATCCATATCATCTCCCAAAAGGTTAAAACATCTTCAGGATGGAGATTCAGTGAGGCGATTGGAGTTTTGTAAATCGCTACAAGCAAATTTCCCAGCTGTGGAAATATATTTGTTCACCGATGAGGCCACATTTACCCGTGCCGGAATGCATAATGCTCATAATGAACATTTGGGGATCAAAGGAGAATCCTCACAAGATGGTAGAAAGTAATTTCCAGCAAAGATTTCTATTAATGTCTGGGTGTGGCATGATTGGTGAGCACTTGATTGGCCCACACATCTTTCAAGGGTCGCATTAACGGGATATTTTTGCTAACTTTTTGATAGATACCTCCCCTCATCCTAGATGTTCCCCTGGGCATACGGCGCCGACTAGTATTCAGCATGACGGGCACCACCACACTTCAGTAAGCAAGTGAGGCAGCATCTTGACCAAGCATTTCCCGGACGGTGGATAGGCCGGGGAGGACCACACCCATGGCCTGCCAGATCACCAGACCTAACACCACTGGATTTTTATCTCTGGGGAGACATGAAATCACATGTATACAATAAGAAAAGTGACAACAAGCAAGAAAATTCTGGAAGGAGAATAATGGCAGCTTCACAGCACATCAAGAAAAAAGCCAGAAATTCTAAGGGAAAAAGTGTTCATTCCATACTTCAGCGAGCGCAACTGGGTATGAAGCTGATGGTGGGGCCCCTTTGAACACTTGAGTGATCATCACAACATTAAGGTAAGTCATGATGACAAGAGACAGTACGTAAGAGTAAGTAGACGAGCTGCCGGGAGATTACTGACATTTAGCTGTAGACGTTTGCCACGTAGCATTTTACAGTATTTGTGTGTCAAATTTCAGCTATGCTGTCTTCATGTAATGCTTATCAGTAAATTTTAAAGAATCTTTGTCTCGTTATAAGAACTGTAATGCTCCCTAATTTGTAACAATCATAATTAAAAATAATGTTCATAATTTCAGAGATGACCACGATCCGTAAATAATCCCCATATCCAGAACCCATATCCAGAATAATACTCCACATTACCGTAAACGACAACACTGTTACAGCTTATTTCTCTCAAATTTATACTAAATAAGTCATGATTTTAACTCTCTCAAACTAAACACTGCCGCTAATCTGGGCGGGAGAAGGAGGGACACAGCTGATGTAGCCTCGCACGGCACCTATCCCTACCACCTTGCCTCTCCCTCGCGACATTTAAAGCCAAGTAAACCCTTTACATTATTGCTTATGACAGCCCTGCTGTTCTCATGTACTGCTTATTTTGGGAAAAAAACAAACCGTTTATTAATATCGATT
>JACEEZ010020174.1:30080-32580 GCA_016584305.1 Chionoecetes opilio
GACTATTTTCACTAATTAAATTTTTCTTCCTGAATTGAATTATTTCAAAAGTGCCAAATTTCTGAATTTTTTTAAAGTCAAGGGGAATGTAAAGATTAGGAATGGGGGGAACAGAGTGTAAATTATGTGGTGGTCGTATTCACTTTCCCTGCTTCACTTTGGATAGTTTTTTTTTTAAAAGGAAAAAAAGAAATCAGAAGTATGGGTAGGAGTAAAAAAGCTAGAAAATATAGCATACGTAGTTTGAAACTTCAGTTACGTATACACTATCATTAAACTTAGCAGCATAAGCACCTTTCTACAGTAATAACACAAAAGTCGCCAGGAAATGTTTCTTTTCGATTTACGGACTTTGGGGGGCGTTCATACTTTCTTTCCCTGCATCCTGATATAGGAAAGAAAAAAGGGGCTATCGGAGAGTCTGTACATTTTGTCTTCTTTGTGTCATGGTAAAAAATAAAAAATTACCAAAATATCAGCCAAGTGGCGACCTTTGGGTAAGGGCTACACTAAATCGCCAGCTAGTGTTTATGTCCTCCCCCCCCCAAAGGTGATGACTGCGTCTGTCGTCCGAAAAAAAAAAAATGGGAGTAGTGAAATTTGAAACAGTTTATCTTGCGATCAAATTTAAAAACAACATAAAACAGGGTAAGTATACAGTCATGAATAAACTACTGTGATCATTTTCAGTGGCACAAAAATCGTATGATGCTATAATTCTAATATTGGTGCCTGGCGACTATAGTGTTATTAGGTAGGAGGGGGGTTCGGTCTTTCATTAAATTTCATAAACATTTAAGCTACTCTAACAAAAGGAGAAAAGTAAAAACTCTTTGTTAATATACAATATTTTACTTATATATTGTTATATATGATCATTTAGTAATTTTAGTTCTTCTTCAATTTAAAATCCCCTTTACACTTGATTTCCATTGTAATTTGTGCCATTTTTTTTTAATCATCTTTACTTTCTTATTCTTGAATTATCGGATTTACCCTCGTATAGTTTATTTAAAATATTAAAAACCCTTGGGCATCAAACTTTGGTGTTAAAAAGTTTTACCCTTTTAATAATTTTTTTCAATTTTTAGACGGGAAATTTTTAGGACGATTTTGTCATTATTCATGTTATTTTTACATTGAAATGATTTGTTGTAACTTTTTAGGTGTTATATTTTTTTGTTTTATGTTTATTTTTTTTTATATTTGTTTATCTTTTATGTTGAGGGGTTTTATTTTTTTTTTTGGTCAACCAGTGATGAGTTTCCCCCATAATATAAAATAAGCTGTTTAAATAATTCCATCTTTACGATTTAGTGTCTTGGATTTTCATTCTGACATTTGCGTATATTTCAGTTCAGGTCCTTTTATCTGAACAATAACCCCACCGTGCTCCCCGTATTGGGCCCGAGTACCAGCAATTTGGTCCTGTATTTGGTTTTTTGGGGCCAACAATACTGGGTTGGCTTTATAGTGGTATTTCTAATGTGTTTTGTGATGATATACATCAGTACATGTATTGGTATAAAAAGAAGATTCAGGGTTTGGTTTTCTTCTCTCCTATTTTTTTTTTCTTATTTTTCAAATCCTAAAGGACTGGAAAGGCAGGAAAAAAAGCATAGAAAAAATGTACAAATTTCCAGTCCTCAATTGCAAAAAGTAGGGCAAGTGAATTCCCCTAGGCATAAGGTCCTGACGGACCCCCCCTATTCTCAAAAAATGTGCTTCTGTGCTTGCACCCTCCGGTCAAACCTCTCGTCTCTGTCTATACTTATCTACCTTTCTTTCCCCCACTAGAAGTTTGCTTACATTTAAATGTTCCTAAGAAAGGGGGACCTTCGAATTCTTCAAAAATACCTTCCTATACTTTGACCCTTCCTGCCTTTTTCTAAAGCTTTTTGAATCTATCCGAAAGATTCCTAAAAAATCTTCGCCCCAAATTTTTTTATTGATCGTCTATTTTGAAAAAACGTTCGGGTTTCTCTTTTCCTAAACGATTCTTCCCTTTTCTCATTTATTATCTTTTTAACTTTTTAATTTGAAAAAGGGAAAAATTTAATGAAACTTGGTTCTTACCTTTCCCTGACGTGATTTTCCTAATTTTTCCCCCAACTCCTTTAAATTCAGGCTTTTCCCTTTCCTCTCCCTAAAAAGATCTTTTTGGGGGGGGGGGGGGCCCCCCCCCCCTTTTTTTTTTCCCCCCCCAGGGTTTTCCCCCCCAAAAAAATTTAAAAAAAAGGGGAATCTTTTTTTAAAAAATAAAATAAAATTAAAAAAAAAAATTTTTTAATTTCTTTATTTTTTTTTAAATTTCCCCAAAAATTTTCTAATCCCCGGGCCCACCAAATTTTCCAAATTTTTGACCCCCCTTTTCAGTTTTTTTTTTCCCCCAAATTTTTCCCCGTCTGCTTTGGGGGGATCTTTTTTATTTTTAAAAATAATTCTTTTTTTCCATTTATTTATTTTTTTTTTGGGTTTTTAGATTTAAAGAAATCAATGG
>JACEEZ010020174.1:37580-65080 GCA_016584305.1 Chionoecetes opilio
GACGAAACAAATTTTTTCTTGTGAGTTTTGATGTGTTTTGCTATCTGTTTGTCTGTTTCTGTCGCAAATAACTTTTTTTTTCACCTAAAGTTAGGTGAAGGTTAGGTTAGGTTAGATTAGGTATAGGTTAGATTGGGTTAGGTATAGGTTAGGTAAAGGTTAGGTTAGGTTAGGTATAGGTGTCTTGCACGTGACGTCACAGCCCTTGCTGTGGCTGCGACAGGCGCGGCTTCAAGCCAAATGCCGCCCGTCGGAGCGAGCTGGAGGGCCAACAAACTCCACTTGCCGCCCGTGTTTGCCAGCTTATGGTAATTTTCCCCTACCAAATATATGTTTATCAGTATAAAAGGTATACTGTCATCTTCGGAAATGTTTGTTCTATAATATTATCAAATAAAAAATCGTAAAACACACTAAAGAAAGGCCATTATGAAACTCAAGAAATATGCATGAACTTAATATTCACCAACTCCAGCTCCCATTTAATATTTTGCGAGAAAACTTTTTACATGGACAATATCAATAGAAGCGGAATTTCATTAGCTTTCCATTGATATGTTTCGTTTTATGATAAATGAATTAAGCCATGCTAAATTAGCGTTAACTAAATAAAAAAACTCTGAAAACTGGAAATTTTTTCCGATTGATGGTGTTTTTACCTCCCCAACGGGTTGGAGAGGTTATGTTTTTACCCCCGATCTGTTGTCTTCTATCTTCTGTCTGTCTGTTTGTTAGTGTACGGATTTTTCCCAAGAGTTTTCGAATAATTTGGAACCAAACTCGGGATACCCAATCTTTTGGTATAAGGAAAACTGATTTAATTTTTGGATGAAATCTATTTATAACTTTTTCCATGCAAAACCCAAATTTAGAAATATTCGGCCGGAGGTATGCGCTCATATGAGTCATATATATATATATATATATATATATATATATATATATATATATATAATAAAAATATAAATATATATATTATATAAAAATTTTAATATAAATAAAATATAATTTAAAATATAAATTTATAAATATATATAATATATATAAATATATATATATATATAAAATATATATAATATATAAAAATATTATATATATATATAAATAATATTATATAAAAATATAATAATATATAAATATATATATATATAATAAATAATATATATATATTAAATATATTTATATTTTTAAAAAATATATAATAATATATAGTATATATTATAATATTAATTATATATAAAATAATAATTTTTAAAATATATATATAAAATATATAAATTAAAAATATATAAAAAATATTAAAAATATTAAAATTATATATAATATATAAATAATAATATAAATATAAATTTATATAATAATAAATATATATATAATATAAAAATATATAATTATATAAATATATATACAATAAATTATATACATATAATTTTTATACATATAAATATATATATTTAAAATTATTATATATATATATATAAAATATATATATATAATATTTTAATATATAATATATATATATAATATATATTATTATAAAATATATTTTATATATATATATTATATTATATATAATATATAATATTTTATAAATATATATTTTAAAACTATATTTGATGAAATTTTGGGGGGAGGTAGCGCTCTACTGATGCCCCCCCTATTTATTTGTTAACGCAATTTATGCATGCTGCTAATTCATTTTCAATAACGAAATAACAAGGAAAAAATGAAACCCGCTTCTATTGATTTCTCCAAAAAAAGTTTTTCCGCAAATATTAAAAGGCAAAAGTTTAAAAGAAATTAAGTTCTGCTTTTCTTGAGAGTCTCATAATGGCATTTTTTATTTATTTTTTTGGGTTTAAAAGTTTGATGTGACGCAGTGCAGACACCTATAGGTTTGCGAAGTTCATTTGTTTTTTTTAATATTTTTTTTTCGCAAAAGGAAAAAAAAAAAAAAAGATTTGGGGACAGAAACGGGGTAAAAAAATTAATTCAAAACACATTTAACTCACAATACAAATAGTTTGTCCCCCAAAGTGAATTTGGTGTCAAACTGGAAATTTCCTGCCACTCTCCATAACCTGCACCCCCACCCAAAGGGGTTTTTTTTATCGTGGGAAAAAATGAAATTTTGACCAAGTGGAAAAATCCCTATTCCACCCCCCAAATTTTAAAATGTTAGTTTTTTCTCCCCCTCATAAAAGGGGGGGGGTTTTCGCTTCTCCGTTGGGGGAGAGTAGGAAAGTATTTAAAATAGTTAAAAATGTATTGGGGTTTAAAAAAAAGGGAAATTTTAAATGACCCCAGTGGCATGGAATAGCTATAGTATTCGGGGCGGCAACCCGCCACCCCCGGTTAAATTTAGTAGCACTTCAGATTCCAACATAGCAACACCTCTTGTTAAACTTCCTGATTAAATCAAAAAGATGTATATAAACTTTTAATTATAAGTGAAAACCAAATGACGTGTTAAAATCAACACAGCGATTATCAGCGCCGTGTCACGTAAAGCCCGTCCCAAATACCACTCACCACCGTCGGCGCTTGCCGTCGAACAGTGTTCGTCACTCAAAAAATGGCAGTGTGGACACGATGCCGACGAGCAAAATTTAAAACCCTCGGCGCTGCCCGCCAGCATTCAGCAGGTTTAATATTGGGCGGGCATGCCCGTCACTCACGGGTCAAGCGCCAAACACATTGCTTCAAGTTATGCGGCAGTTTTCACTATCTATATATTTTTTGCATTGCTATGTACCGTATTACCACCAGAACCAGTAAGTCCAGCTGATTACTAGTAGTGATCAAAAATTAATGGGAGCAATGTCGGGAAATTGCAGCGAGTTGAAGACCAAAAGTGAAAAAAATGTTTATACCACTATTTCTTTTTGGGCTATAATTTTTTAGAATATACACGAAAAGGTTTTCGTATATTTTTCTTGCTTATGATTATGCAGAATGTGTCCATGAAGAGGATAGTTGGGTCAGTTTTTCTAAACCTAAACCTCCTGTGTTATTTCATATCTCGAGTGAGATTTACACATATGGCAGAAAACATGACCTCACGTTGACATCAGGAAGCGCGCTGGCCGCCGAACAAAAAACACGTTCGTGTGGACACAACCCTGGCAACGGCGCTTCCCGTCCAGGCAAGCACCGACGGCAAGCCCGACGGTGGTGAGTGGTAGTGTGGACGGGGCTTAAGGGTAGGCTACACCCTGAAGGAGTAAATTTGACTCTAATTTTGCATTTGTTACTTTCATGCTCAAAATCTTCCTTTAGCCTAGGAGAATCATGAACACACTCAAACACCAATATCCCGCCCCATAACTCCCCCCTCCCCCCACCCGCCTCTTCTGCATTCCTTTAGCGTAGGAAATTCATGAAACAACACTCAAACACCATTATCCCCCTCCTTTAGCCTAGGAGATAAAAAAAAAAACCCCACGCAAACACCATTATCCCCACATTATCCACATAAGCATTTTGACGCTTTCCTGCATGTTTATAGACATGTTGGTACATGAAATTTGCATATATTCAAATAGTTTTTTTTTGTGCTACTTTTTTTTTTCTTTTTCAAGGGGGGGGGGGGGGAAGAGTCGTGCAAATTGGTCAAATGTAGTTGAATACTGCACGATTAAGCACAGAAAAAATAATTGACCTAGGTCAAACGGTTGATTTCTGGCGAATTTTTTAACGAGCGGCAACCAATGATGGTCTAAGACTCTAGCCAAACCTTAAATTCTGGTTCACACTGGGCAAATGTCGGCAAACATAGGCTGAGGATGACGCCCCGGGGAGTCATCTCAGCCTATGTTTGCCGAAAAACAACCTACACCGCTCGTTGATCTTTATCTGCGAAATTTCAGGGGGGGGGGGGGGCGCGCCAAATTCAAACAACGCAGAGCCAGCACACTTCTTTCCCACCTCACCCCAATGGGCCCCAGAATAACTACGTCACGGTTTGTTTACATCGGTGCCATTGTGGGGATAAGGCGGGGTCGCCGCGGTGGACCTACGAAGGGAAACTACGGCGATGGAGGAATTTTAGATTATGTTTTGCGCGAACTGATATCCAGGATGTGCTATAATTAACTGTGCTCTGTTCGCGCTGACCAACTATAGAGGAAGACCTGAGGTGATGGTTGTGTGCAGAGGCTTCTAAAACCATGAAAACAGTCACAGCAGAGTCTCATAAAAGTAGCAAGTAGTAGGACACATTTACGTACCTACCAGCTCTTACCTTTTGACGAGGCTCTGTTTATGACTCCTGTTTTCTTGTTTAGAAGCCTCTGCACATCAGCCAGTACCTCAGGTCTTCTCTATAGTGTTGTCAGCGGCGAACGAAGCACAGTAATATAGCACCTGGAATATCAATTTCGCGCAAAATAACTCTCAATTCCTCCATCGCCGTAGTTTTCCCTTTCGTAGGTCCCCCGCGTCGACCCCGCCCTTATCCCCACAATGCACCGATGTAAAACAAACCGTGACGTAGTTATGTTCTGGGGCCCATGGGGGTGAGTGGAAAGAGAGTGGTGCTGGCTTCTGCTTTTTGTTTGAATTTGGCGCGCGACAATTCCTCGGCAGATAAAGATCACGAGCGGTGTAGGTTTTGTTTTTCGGAAACTAGGCTTGAGATGACTCCCCGGGAGTCTCTCATCCTATGTTTACGACATTTGCCCAGTGTGAACCAGAATTTAGGTTTTGGCTTAGAGTCTTAGACCATCATTGTGTTTTGCCGCTCGTTTAAAAATTCGCCAGAAATCACGTTTTTGACCTAGGTCAATTATTTTTTCTGTGCTTAATCGTGCAGTATTCAACTACATTCTGACCAATTTTCACGACTCTTCGAAAAAGAAAAAAAAAAGTAGCACAAAAAAAAACTATTTGAATATATGCAAATTTCATGGTACCAAAATGTCTATAAACATGCAGTAAAGCGTCAAAATGCTTATGTGGTAATGTGGGGATAATGGTGTTTGCGTTTGGTTTTTTTTTTTTTATCTCCTAGGCTAAAGGAGGGTGGGGGGGGGGGGGGGGGGGGGGGGGTGGGATAATGTTGTTTTGGTGTTGTTTTCCTGGAATTTCCTACGCTAAAGGAATGCAGAAGAGCGGGTGGGGGGGTAGTTATGGGGGGATATGGTGATTTGAGTGTTTTTCCATGATTCTCCTAGGCTAAAGGAAAGATTTTGAGCATGAAAGTAACAAAATGCAAAAATTATAGTTCAAATTTACTCCTTCGGTGTAGCCTACCCTTAGCCCCTCCACCCTACCACTCACCACCGTCGGTGCTTGCCGTCGTGCTTGCCACGGAGCGCCGTTGCCAGGGTTGTGTCCACACAAAAACGGTTTTTGTTTTTTTCGTCGGCCAGCGCGCTTCCTGATGTCAAAGTGAGAGTCATGTTTTCTGCATATCGTTGTACTCTCCACTCGAGATTATGAATAACCAGAAAAAAAAAACAGGAGGTTGAGAAAAACTTACCCAACTATCATCTTCATGACACATTTCTGCATATCATAAGGCAAGAAAAATATACGAACAACCTTTTTCGTGTATTCTAAAAAATTATAGCAAAAGAAATAGTGTATAAACATTTTTTTCAACTTTTTTTGTCTCAACTCGCTGCAATTTCCGACTATTTCTCCCATTTAATTTTTGATCACATACTCGTAAATCAGCTGACTTTACTTGGTTCTGGTGGTATACGGTACATAGGCAATGCAAAAATATCTAGATAGTGGAAACTGCCGATAAGACTTGAAGCAATGTGTTTGGCGCTGACCCGTGGTGACTGCATGGCCCGCCCAATATTAAACCTGCTGAATGCTGGCGGGCAGCGCCGACGGTTAAATTTTGCTCGTCGGCATCGTGTCCACACTGCCACTTTTGAGTGACGAAAAGGTTCGACGGCAAGGCCGACGGTGGTTGAGTGGTAGTGTGGACGGGGCTTTACGTGACACGGCGCTGATAATCGCTGTGTTGATTTTAACACGTCATTTGGTTTTTCACTTATATATAAAAGTTTATATACATCTTTTTGATTTAATCAGGAAGCTTAACAAGAGGTGTTGCTATGTTGGAATCTGAAGTGCTACTAAATTTAACCGCGGGTGGCTGGTGCCGCCCCGAATACTATAGCTACGTGTCCAGTGTCCACTAGGGTCACTTAAATTACCTTATTTTCAACCCAATACAGTTTTAACTATATATAAATACATTCCACTCTCCCCAACGGAGAAGCAAACAACCCCCCCCTCATTACGAGGGGGGAGACAAAACTAACACACTATAATTGAGGGGTGGAATAGTGGATCATTTCCACATATGGTCTAAATTCATCTTTTCTTCTCACGATAAAATAAACCCCTTGGGTGTGGGTGCCCCGCTTTTTATGGAGATTGTGGCAGGAAATTTCCAGTTTGACACCGAATTTACTTTGGTGACGAAACTATTTGTATGTGAGTTTTAAAAGTGTTTTGAATTAATCTTTTACCCCGTTTCTGTCGCAAATCTTTTTTTTCTTTTTTTCCTTTTGCGACAAAAAATATTGAAAAACAAATTGAACTTCAGCGAACCTATAGGTGTCTTGCACTGACGTCACGATCTAACGTCTTCAAGCCAAATAAAATAAATAAAAAAAATGCCATTATGAGACTCTCAAGAAAATAGCATGAACTTAATATTCTATTAAACTCTTCGCCATTTAATATTTTGCGGAAAAACTTTTTACATGGAGGAATATCAATAGAAGCGGAATTTCATTAGCTTTCCATTGATATATTTCGTTTATCTGATAAATGAATTAGCAGCATGCATAAATTAGCGTTAACTAAATAAATAGGGGGGCACTCAGTAGAGCGCATACCTCCGCCCGAATATTTCATCAAATATACGATATATAATTATATATATATATATAATATATATAATATTATATATATATATTTTATATATATATATATATATATATATATATATATATATAATATATAATATATATAATATATATATTTTATATATATATATATATATATTTATATATATTTTATATATATATATTATTTATATATATAAAATTTAATGTATATATATTTATATGTATATATATTTATATGTATATATATTTATATATATATATATTTATATATTAAAAATATATATATATAGATATATATAGTAATATATTTATATTTTATATATATATTTAAAATTTTATATATATATATATAATTTATATATATATTTATATATATATATATTTATAAAATATATATATATATATTTATATATATATATATATTTAATATATATATATATAATATCTATATATATATATATAATTTTATATATATATATTTTATTTTATATATTATATATATTTTTTATATATATATATAATATATTTTTTATTTTTATATATATATATTTTTATATATATATATATATTATATATATATATATATTTTATATATATATATATTATATATATATATATATATTATAATATATATATATTTATATAAAATTTTATAATATTTTATATTATTTAAAAATTATAAATTTTTTTTTTTTTTTTTTTTTTTTAAAAAAATTAAATTTTTTTTTTAAAAATAAAATTTTATATAATTAAAATTAAATTTTATTGTACTCATTGAGGCCATCCTCCCCAAATTTACAAGGGCCAGGCAACAGTTACAAAGACATCCAAAAAAACTTCTTCCTTCCCAAATAACTTGGAAAACCAGTTTTCCCAAAATTATTCGAAACCCTTTTTGAGAATCCTTACCAAAAAACAAACAACAGGACAGACGATAGACAAAAAGTCTGAAAAATAACCCCCCAAAAATTTGGCGAGTTCAATTCGGAAAAAATTATTTTTCATGATTTATTTATTTATAACGCTTTTTAGCGGGTTAATTTTTATATAAAAGAAACAACATGGGCAATGAAATTCCCTTTATTATATTGATTAAAAATTTGAAAAATTTTAAATAAGCGGGGGTGGGAAAAAAAAGCAACAAAACCCAACCCCAGAAAATTAAAAAAAAACCCAAAATAAAACCCAACAAAACCCCAAATTTTAAAAAAAACCAACCCCCAAAAAACACGGGGGGCAAGGGAGTTTGTTGGCCCCCAGCCGCTCCGACGGGCGGCTTTTGGCTTAAAGCCGCGCCTCGCAGCCAAGCAAGGGGCTGGACGTCCGTCAAGACACCTTACCAAACCTAACCAACCTTTACCTAACCAACCCTAACCCAATTAACCCCTATACCTAATCAAACAAAACCTAATTTCCCCAATTGGGAAAAAAAAAAAGTTATTTCAAGAAACAGAAAAAACAGATAGAAAACACAAAAAACTCACAAGAAAAAATTTGTTTCGTCCACCAAAGTGAATTCGGTTCAACGGAATTACCCAAATGACTTGGGTTAAGAAGGGGAAAGTTTTGGAGTCAAAGGTTATTTTACGATAGGAAAAAATTCCCTACAAATTTGGGAGCAGGTTTTTGTTACCTTTTTGTTTTTAAAGAGACATTTCTTTTTGAGCTTAAATTTTTTTTATTTTGGGCCCCAGTTAGGAGGTTTAAAAGGGTTTGGGGTTTGGGTAAGGAAAAGGTAAGGAAAGGGAAAGGGTAAGGAAGGAAGGAAAGGGTTTGGGTAAGGTAGCCACGGTGCGCACGGAAAATTACTCCAAACAAAAGCGATGCAGATCACAAAAAGGAAGAGGGGGTTTTTTGTAAAAAACGAGCGTATTCCCCTCCCACCTAAATTTTCTTATCTCCGAAACTTTTGATTTGGGAAAAAAAAAAAACAAACTCAAAGACAAAATGTTTCTTAGGAACAATAAGGTAAACAAAAACCTGCCCCAATTGTGTAGGGAAGTTTGGTCCATCGAAAAAATTTTCCCCTCAAATGTTTTCTACCTGCTGGGGGCGGGTGGCTGGCTTGGGCGGTGCTGTAATTTCCCCTTTTATGAACACCGCGACTCCGCGCCCAGATAAAAAAAAAACCACATTATCTCTTTATCACAGTCTTTTACCATACCAGCGAGGGTTTTGAAACTTTCATCAACGCCCACGTTAAAACTTAGCGCCCCCAAGTTTACGTACGTCACGGCCCTTGGTGCTTTTCCCCCATGTCTCCCTGGGCCCCTGACCAACCTAGCTGCGTGCTTACAAGTGACGCAGGTCCCCGTGTCTTTACGGCAAGTCGTGCATCCCGGGAAGCCCGAGACCCGGTCTGTAAAAAGTGTTGAGTGTTAATATTGAAAGGGCGGTTGCAACGGTGAATAAGGATACATACTATATACTCTTCCCTTATTTATTAGGTGTGATGGCGTAGTGGGGGGGAAAGGCTGATCAGCATTGAGCCCCCGCGTCACCCTCATAGTCATCACTGGTGCGGGTACGGGTGCTGTCCGTCCTGAGCGTGGGGGGCAGGGGAGCACACGGGCCTCACACAGGAGAGGGCGTGGGTCAAGTATAATTCCACTAAAATTAAAAAAACCAAAGCAAAAAACAAATCGCTGTTACCAGGCTTTTTCCCACTACTCAATCTAACTATCTGGGCGGGACCCGTTTTGCCAGATAAACCAGCAAAAATTTTCTTTGGGGAAATGAAAATTTTTCCTTTTTCCCCTAGATTTTTCCCTGCACACAGACACCACTCCACACAATATAGCTACATCTTTAAAGAAAACTAAATGGTTTTCTTTTTTCCCCCTTTTTTTGCCTTATTTTTCCCCTTTCAGTCAAAATTTCCCTAAATTGGCATCACTGGGGGCGGCCCCCTTTTGCACCGCATTATTTTTTGCCGTAACGCTATACTATTTTCGTATTTTAAAATTATATAATAATATATATATAATATATTAATATATATATTTCTCCTCTAGCGCCCCCAAAAAACGGGGGACGGGTTCAGGTTTCATGGGTTTATTTTGTCCCCTTCCCCCCAAAGGGCCCTTTCCCCCCAGCCAGCATCCGAAAACTTCAATTACAGTTTTTCCGACCCGACCCCCTTTTTCCCCCCCGAGGGGAATCCCAAAAACCCCCCCCCTTTAAAAATAAATAATAATAAAAAAAATAATTTTAAATTTTAATTTTTATAAAATTTTATAATTAAATTTTAATATATATTATTTTAAAATTATATATATATATATATATATATATATATATTATATATAAATATTTTTTAATTTTTATAGATATTTTTAATAAATTTAAAAATATATATAATAAAAAATTTAATTGGGTAAAAATACCCATAAATTTATATTAAAATATTAAATAAATATTTTTTTTTTATTAAGATGATTAATTTTTTAAAAATAAAAAATAAAACTAAAAAAAAAAATAAATTTGAAATTTCAAATAAAAAACCAAAAAAGATATTTAATAAAAATAAAAAAAAAAAAAAAAAAAGAAAAAAAAAAAAATAAAAAAATTTAAAAAAAAAAAAAAAAAAAAAAAAAAAAAAAAAAAAATAAAAAAGAAAGGGAAAAAAAAAAAAAGGGGAAAAAAAAAAAAAAAATTTTTTTTAATTTAAATTTTAAAAAAAAATTTTTGATAAAAAAATTTTTTAAAAATTTTTTTAAAAATTTAAAAAAAAAAAATTTTTTAAAAAAATTTAAAAAAAAAATTTTTAAAAAAATAAAAAAAAAAAAAAAATTTAAAAAAAAAAAAAAAAAAAAAAAAAAAAAAAAAATTTAAAAAAATTTAAAATTTTTTTAAATATTTTTAAAAAAAAAAAATTTTAAAAATTTTAAAAAAAAATAAAAAAATTTAAAAATTTTTAAAAAATTTATAAAATTTTTTAAAAAATTTAAAAAAAATAGGAAATTAAATAAAAATTTTAAATTTTTAAAAATTTAAATAAAAAAAATTAAAAAATTTTTTTAAAAAAATTAAAATTTATTTTTTTAAATAATTTGCCCCTTTTTTTTAAAAAATTAAAAATATTTTTTAAATTCCCGAAAATAAAAGAACAAAGGGGGCCCCAATTTTACCTTTTAACAAAAGAAAAAACTTTTCCATTAAAACAATTTTGGATTTAAAATAAAAACCCCAAAACCCCAAAAAAAATTTGATTTTTAAAAAAAAAATTTTGGAAAACCCAAAAAAATAGGGGAAAAGAAAAAAAAGAAAAGGGAAAAAGAAAGAAAAAGGGGAAAAAGGAAAAGGGGGTTTTAAAAAAAAAAAGCAAAAAAAGGGAAAAAAAAAATTTTAAAAAAAAATTTAAAAAATTTTTTTAAAAAAATAAAAATTTTTTTTAAAAAAAAATTTTTTTTCCCCCCCCCCCCCCCAAAAAAAACCCCCCCCCCCCCCCCAAAAAAAAATTAAAAAAAAAAAATTTTGATTTTTTAAAAATTTTTTAAAAAAAAAAAAAAAAAATTTTTAAAATTTTTTTCCCCCAAAATTAAAAATTTTTTAAAAAATTGGGAAAAAAAATCCCTTTAAATTGGAAAAAAAACCCTTCCCAAAAAAAACCCAATTTTTTTTACAACTTTTTTTAAAAAAACCCCTTTATTTAATTTTTATTTTTTTTTTTAAAAATTTTTTTTTTCCCAAAAAAAAAATTTCCCTTTTTTTTTTTTTTTTTTTTTTTTTTAAAAAAAAATTTTTTTAAAATTTTTTTTTAAAATTTTTTAAGGGGCTTAAATAAATTTTAGCCAAAAAGGGGGGAAAAAGTTAAATTTTTAATAAAGGAAATGGAAGAAAAGGGGTTTTGGGGGGGGGGGGGGGATTTAAAGGGGAAAAAAAAGGGGGTATAAATTGGTGGGGGCCTTTTTGTTTGGGCCCGGGGAAAATTTGTTTCCCCCATCTACCTTTCCTTCAATTTAAATAAAAAATAATGGGGAGGGTTTTTTTGGGCCACAAAAAGAAAAATTTTTTCCCCCAGGTAATAAATTCAATTCACCCCTTTTCACCCCCCCCAAAAACCCAAAAAAATAAATTTTAATTTTAATTTAAAAAATTTAAATTTTTTTGGGAAAAAATTTTTTTTTCCCCTGACTGTCATATTTAAAGCTCTAGAGTTTCATTTCCGTTTTGAATCTAGAAAATATAGGGTGAATCTATGATTGAAAACATTAAATACCTTATCTTTGGGAAAGCAATGAAAGACTGTTGTAATATAAGGCTCTGACATATTGGGAGTATGCTGCTTCAGGGCATTTTACTTGTCTCAAAAATAAGACTACATAACCCTAAAATTGCTGGCCCTCATCTTATGTACATTACATTACTCATCTATAACATTCTCAATCAATTAAAAAAATTTAAAAAAAAATTAATCTTTGGATGGTTCTGGTTACCTATATGCTTCAACAAAACAACAATTAAGTTAAAGCAACTATGTATACCTGACACTAATGAGTTTTATATAAAAAAAATCCATTCATGTTAATTTTCTCAGCATATAAATAATTTCCAAGACTTTGAAATCACAATTCCCTCCGAATGGACATTTCTATCAAATGACAGAAACCTTCAACCTCCTCTATGTAAGCGTACACGTTGTTCTAAGTGAGGCTTTCATTTATTTTTCAATTTTTTTTTATTTTTTCTAAAACAAATTTCTTGTTTGTTTATATACTTTTTTCTTTACATATTAGTCTACAGCGTCTGTAGGCTATTTTCCTTGAGGGCTCTGATGGATGGCCCTGGAATTGAATTAAATTAATGCTAAAAAGGGGAAAATGTGCCAGACATCAGAGGTCATATGGCACTATGGCAAAGCATTATAAAGGGGGGGGGGGGGGGGAGTTATAGAGAAAGAGTGAAATGGATGGCCCTGGAGGTTAATTTGAGGGCTGTGGTGGTTGGCCCTTGCCCGTAGTGGCGCAGGCAGGATATCTACAGTGACGCCTCTAATGACTCATGCTGTCCCTGTGTCCTTCAATACACTCACCGTCATAGGTAGAGTTAATGGGCACCATGTGGGTAGTCTTTGGCCACTTAGCGTTGAAAGAAAAATTTTGCTCCCACCAGGACTCAAACTCAGGACACTGAGCTCACCACTTGCAGCCACTGTCCTCTCAGCCGCCACCTCCACAAATCATACATAAATATTATTATTATTATAAATATTAATATTATCCTTGGTAATTTCACTGATTTGATCGCTACACCATGCTTACTCTTTCATGTGATTGTGATAATGGCCATCATCAAGGTAAGCATTTCCTACACATAGGTATTCCCTTGACAAAATTGGACCATAAGCAATGAGAAAGCACGAAGGTTGCTGCCATTCTTTTCCTCTCAGGTACTCAAGCTACAACTTGATTATGATCCTCAAATAACTCTTAAGCATAGTGATCCTCTTAAAACCTTAAAAAGTAAATACTCAACTGAATGGAGAATTTAAGTACTGTTGCCGTAACACAAAATACAAGTAGAATGATAAACATTACATATGGCACATTAGATGCATAACAATATTCCATTTCCATGCAATATGTGATGGATACTATATATAGTCCAGTTTAAGTCCTTTCATCTGTATTAAATGACGAGTTCAAAATCATTAATTTATCCTTGTGTGCTCTGAGTACTATTCCGTGTTGTGAGCAGATTCCTGGCAGTGCTGGTTTACAGTATGTGGTTATTAGAACCAACAAAGGCTTTGCTTACTACTGTATGACTACTAACGAGTACATCTCCCTTGCTATCTGATGCCCTGCTTTACAATATTTCCTTCATACGATCGATCTTCTTTAGTACCCTTTGCTCTGTCCATGATGGCTCTCATCAGCGGTTACAATCGCGGGAGCGCTCCGCAAGTCTACAGGCATTTGTTGGGGCGTTACAGACATTACTGGAAAATCATGCGTCAAGTGAAATGGATCACACGAATCATAAGCTTTCATTAATTTTCCCATTGATTTCTTTAAATCTAAAAACCGATAAAAAGATCACCTAAATGAGAAAGGGCAAGATTCAGTTAGGAAAGCTAGAAGATCGCCAGTAGATCGCCCTTTACGGAAACCGTACTGACGATCAGATAGAAGATTGTGAGCAGATAGATTCTTAGGAATCTTCTTATCATGGATAGATTCAAAAGCTTTAGAAAGGCAGGAAGTCAAAGCTATAGGAAGGTAGTTTGAAGAATTCGAACGGTCACCCTTCTTAGGAACAGTTTGAATGTAAGCAAACTTCTAGTGAGAAAGAAAGGTAGATAAGTATAGACAGAGACAGAGAGGTTTGACCAGGCAGGGTGCAAGCACAGAAGCACAGTTTTTGAGAATAGGAGGGACTCCGTCAGGACCTTATGCCTATGTGGAATTCACTTGCCCTACTATTTGCTATATGAGGACTGGCAATATGTACATTTTTTCTATGCTTTTTTTCCTGCCTTTAGCCAGTCCTTTAGGATGTGTAAATAAGAAAAAAAAATAGATGAGAGAATGAAAACCAAAGCCTGAATCTATCTGGTTGATACCAATACATGTACTGATGTATCATCACTCACAAACACATTAGTACACATACCACTATAAAGCCAAGCCAGTATTGTTGGCACCATAACCAATCACAGGACCAATATTGCTGGTACTCAGGCCAATACAGGGAGCACGGTGGTGGTTATTGTTCAGATAAAAGGACCTGACTGTAAATATACGCAAATGTTCAGCATGAAAATCCAAGACACTAAAATTCTGTAAAATGATGGAATCTATCTTACACACTGCTTAGTTTACATATCTATATGGGACAACTCATCACTGGTTGTACTCTATAAAAAAAATATAACATCAACATAAAAGATAAACAAATATACATAAAATATAACATAAAACAACAAAATATAACACCATAAAAATGTTACAACAAATCATTTACAATGTATAAATAATGCATGAATAATTGACAAAATCAGTCCTCAAATTTCCGTCTAGAATTGAACAAATTATTGAGTAAATACATTTAACACCAAAGTTTTGATGCCCTAAGGTTTTAATACTTAATAAACTATACGATGGTAAATCCTGATAACTTCAATGAACTAAGAAAGTAATAGATGATTGAAAAAATGGCACAAATTATCACTGGAAATCTAAGTGTAAAGGGGATTCTATTGAAGCAATGAACTAAAATTACTAAATGATCATTATATAACAATATATAAGTAAACATATTGTATATTCAACAAAGAGTTTCACTTGTCTCCTTATGTTAGAGTATGCTTAAACTGTTCATGAAATTTGAATGAAAGACCGAACCCACTCCTACCATAGATAACACTATAGTCGCCAGGCACCATATATTACGAATTATAGCATCACTACTGATTTCTGTGCCACTGAAAATGATACACAGTAGTTTATATCATGACTGTATACTCTACCCTGTTTCAGTGTTGTTTTATACTTTGTATCTGCAAGTATAAACTGTTTCAAATTTCACTACTCCCAGTTTTTTTTTCGCGCGACGACAGACAGCAGCTCATCACCTTTCGGGCGGGAAGACATAAACACTAGCTGGCGACTTTAGTGTAGCCGTTACCAAGGTCGCCACTTGGCTGATATTTTGGTAATTTGTTCATTTATAGCCATGACACAAATGAAGACAAAATGATACAGACTCTCCAGATAGCCCCTTTTAACTTTCCTGATATCATGGATGCAGAAATGTAAGTATGAACGCCACCAAACGTCTGTAAATCGAAAAGAAACATTGCCCTGGCGACTTTAGTGTTATGTACTGTAGAAATGCTGCTTATAGCTGCTAAGTTTAACTGTATAGTGTATACGTAACTGAAGTTTCAAACTACGTATGCTATATTTTCTAGCTTTTGTTACTCCTACCATACTTCTGATTCTCCTAAAAATCTATCCAAAGTGAAGCAGGGAGAAGTGAATACGACCACCACATAATTCTACACTCTGTTTCCTCCATTCCTAATCTTCACATTCCCCTTGACCTTCAAAACAATTCAGAAATTTGGCACTTACTGAAATAATATCAATTCAGGAAGAAATTCAATTAGTGAACATAGTCAAGATAAAGAAGTGAAAGTATGTATCATATGACCATGGATTTGAGAAGTACATTTCTACCATGATTTCAACAAGATTCTGCCATGTGTGTGTCAGCCTTGCTAGACACTAAACATCAGTGAATATTTTTGCATGAAAGGTAAAGATGCCCCAGTAATGTGTCGTTACTTTAACTGCTTTGTGTACCACTATTGACAAACTTCATATAAACATTATGATATGTCTTTCATGGATTATAAACACTGATTGGTGAATACATTAGGTACTTCTTTTCATGTGTATTTGATTTAATACATGAGAAAACTATATGGCAGAGATGGCAAAGGCAAAGCACGAGGCTGTTTTCCCCTTGCACAATTGTAACATTCTAAAACTGTGTAAGTTTTTGGAATATATGCATACACAAAACGCTCTGAGTTTCCACTATATGTAAATCAGATAAAATATCAACCGCAATTTTTTCTCTTCAACCTATAATATATACATATTACTCTATGAAAGTGAACTAAATGAAAATTTAACTCCTAAAACCTGTAAATAGTCAAATTCTAGAGCAAAATAAATAGAGATAAAAGTATAAAAGCATGGCACAATTAACTCTTTGGTTTCTACTGGCACTGTATTGCAACTTTGAAGAATAAACATAAATATCTATCCAACCTGAGACTACTCCATGACTAGTTATTCACTACTGTTACAGCCTGGTCGTGACAGGCTATTTAGCAATCTTTATGCCTCTTAAAATATACTTACAAAGGCATGTGAAGGGTTTGTGGTATGCTTTTCATTCATGGCAGTCCTTTGGGTTGTGTTCTCTACTGAAACATAATTCTCAGCTATACCACTATTCTTTTACATCTGAGGTTATTTCTTAGAATATCAGATTTATAATCCTTCTGGTATATCTGGTGGCTCTTGACATAACTTACCAAATGCAGTGCCACCACCACTGCTAGTATCACTGCCCCTAAACTAAGCCAAACTCAGCCACACTCATGCACCATGTGGTTACTTAGCTGCCGAGCATTTGGAAATTCCTTACAACAGACTTCGCAGGTAACTTGTGGCGCATGCTGAGTGCGTCGGTGGTGGCGGAGCTGCCCGGCATCGTTGAAGGTGGCCTGGCACTGGGAGCAGTTGACTGGGGTAGAGGCCACAGTGCCTCCCCCAGTGTGGACCCGACGGTGGACGTTGAGGTGCGAGGTAGTGATGAAGGTCGCCCCGCAGTCACCACACGAGTAGGGTCGCTCACCAGTGTGGGTGCGGCGATGTACTGTGAGGTGTGACGAGGTGACAAAGCAAGCTCCACAATACTCACATGCATACGGTTTTTCCCCGGTGTGAGTCTTCATGTGGACCTTAAGACTGTGTGCACGGGTGAAGCTGTTGCCGCAGAGCTGACAGGTGAAGGGCTTCTCACCTCTGTGCCGCCGCAGATGTACCTGCAGAGAGCCATTCTGTGTGAAGGTGGCGCCACACTCCTCACAGGTGAAGGGCTTCCTGGCAGCATGTGTGGCAGCGTGTTGTCTCAGCGCTGCCTTGTCTGAGAACACAGCATGACACACTCCACACTTTATTGAGGCTGCATTCACCACCACAACACTGTCCAAATTATGCAGCTGTTTCTTGTGTCTTTTCAACCCACTTTTAGACACAAATTTTTGGTCACAAATACTGCATGAATACGAAGAATTTTTAGTGAAGTGTTCTTTGATGTGTTCTTGGAGTTCTGATTTTGTTGAGAATTCAGTACTACACAAAGCACACGAATTTTGGAGCTTTATTAAATGTGCTTCCATGTGGGCACGGAACTCTGCCTCATCAGTGAAATTGATGTTGCAATCTGTACAGTGATAGGCCACCACACGCACTCTGGTGCTTTTCCTTGGTTCCACCCCATTAATATTATATTCACTCACGACCTCCCCCTTAATTCTCTTAGGCCATGGGTCCTCCCGTTCAACCACTTGCTCCTCCCTCTCCATCTCCACAGACTCCTCCACAGTTTCCATTGGTTCATCTTTAATATCACAAGCACTCTCAGTAAAACACAGGTCATCTTTCATCTCATATATCCTCTCAACAATCACCTCACCTCCTTCCTGACTAGGGGAGGAGGTGAGAAGGCCGGATGGGGCAACAGTTTCCTCGATGAGGGTAAAGAACACATCAGGACTGGGATCCGTGCCGATGCCAGAGTCTTGGCTCAGGGAGGATGAGGAAGAGGAAGAGGAAGACTTGTTAAGGTTGTCCCAGGATGAGCCGAGTTCAACCTCCTCTGCAACTTCTTCAAAACCTGCAACTGTAAATAACATTTTACTCTGATTACTTGGCAAACTAGTTCTTTATTTACCTTTACATGACATAAAGAAGTAAAACTGATGAAACAAATGTAATATTAAGGCGTCATGCATGCATTCATATAATAGCTGTTAATATAAGTTTTTAGAATAGATAAAAACTGATGGTAAGATCCATCCTAAACATGTACAGATAGGGCTTATATGAAACTCACATCTACATATCAATCTTAAGATGAAATCGAATACAATTTTCCTTGATACAAAAGAATAACCCTGCATTCCTCCAAATCAAATGTCAATGAGTTAGTGGCTATGTCACTTGAAGATGCACCTGGTCTTCAACAATATATAATGCCATGGCAACCAAAACGATATTAAATAGAGCTTAAAGTTGTATGTGACCTCTATTATATTTAGCTAAGCTTAATAATGCACAGGAAAGCAAGCATAGTAAGCAAACTTTGTAATATCAAGTTAGAGAGAATACTTTTGTTTCAGGAAATGTGATTATCGTTTAAAACTATTAGCTATGAGCTGAAAATACATCATTATGGCAATTTGCCATGCACATCACATAATCCTAACATGCAATGTATTTTACTCCAGGTTCTGGATGTCCACATGCAAGGTTGTGTGTGTGTGTGTGTGTGTATGTCACAGTGTGTGTCACAGTGTGTGTCACAGTGTGTGTGTGTGTGTGTGTGTGTGTGTGTGTGTGTGTGTGTGTGTGTGTGTGTGTGTGTATGTATGTATGTCACAGTGTGTGTCACAGTGTGTTTGTGAATCATTACAAAGTTAAGTTTCGTTTAGTGTTTATTCCAGGAAGTTATATATAGCAACATTGTTGAAAAAAAACAGGGAATTATCTCATTTCAAAAGCAAAAAAATTACCATTAGCTCTATCTTGGTAGTTATAGTTAGTTGAATTCTGGTCTATGTACATAACATTCACATATGCAATAATACAAGTTCACGAATATGACTAGAGAAAAAAAATCAATGCGTTAAAAAGAGCTACAAGTGTCTTGATGGATGATACTTATGAAGACTTGAATAAGTGGAAACATGATTCACGAAATCTGTTTAGAAACTAAATACAAAATTAACTTGTAATCTTGAATTCAGGACTTTGATAGTCATGCTAGTGTTTTCTGTTTAATGAATTTTGTTAACCCCTTCACATCCAGAGCTTTCCTTTGTTATAAAAAAGTTGTATGTTGTCGAGCCATAAAATCACGAAAAGTCACTTAATATACCAAATTAGCTAGTGGACAAGGATATTAAACAGGTCATATCTATAAAAAACATTGCTTATATTCACTAAAAATCATCTAATGGTGGTCAAATTACAATGGAAAATAAGTTCTGGGCCTCAAGGGGTTAAACACTAATAGTTAATTAACTATGATATGATTTTCAGTAGAACTGTTTGAATAAAAAATTGCCTTAGGCTTCACTGATTCCATATCAAGTGACACAGGTCAGGGATTGAAAAGAAAAGCAATGAAAAACACATAGAACTGTAAACATTTTCTTCCGAGTTCTGATTCAGCTACTGCTATACTAGTCTAAGAAGTACTACTGCCTTCACCGTTATTCCTGTAAGGTGATGGGTGTTGTGAGAGCCGGTGTCAGTGTTGTAAGTGTAGGAAACATCAAAGCGAAACACTATTCACGCTTGAGCAAAAAAAGCCTCAAGAGGAGAAAAATACACAATATGACCTTGAAAAAAACACTATTTACTGTTAGATGGAATAATATAGGTATGCTTTACACGGACAAAGGACTGCTGATGTATCAAAATGTAAATTTCTATGGAAAGAATGCTTTCCTAAAAAAACATGACTAGATACGATGAACGTTTTATGAAAGCAAGATAAGTCATAAAATGCCAATGACAATAATCATGATATAAGAATATTTTACTTACGAGAAACTGCAGTGAGCAGCAGGAAGGCAAAACGCAAGAAAAAAAATGTCTTTGAACAGAATGCAATGCATGGTGGTGGAATGCTATCCTGGAAATACCCACAACCTTTATGTGTTGACAGTCTTTGTGTCTAATACAATAACTGTATAAATGATTATTTATTATGGCAACTGGCAACTCAGCTGAGAAAGGAGTTTCCCTTTCCTTTGTACTCAGCAGACTGCTTGAGACCCGCTTACCTTCTGGGGTCTTTCCTCTGAGAGGAAAAGGAGCTTAGACAAAATAACAGCAGAAGATCGTAATAGCAGACAGCCTTCAGTGGACAGAGATTTGCTCATAAATTCACTCATGTTACTATGTAATGGTGATGTAGTTATATTATCAGCACTGAGGATGTAGGATTATGCTGTGGCGCCGCCAGGACATTTGTATTGGGTTGGCCAAGGTTGAACACCGATCTAGTGTGGGGTGTCCATGGCATAACCATTTCAATAAATGGAAAAATGTTCATTAAATCTCTGACTCAGATCTGGGGTGGCCAATGAGATTTCAGGGGTGACCCTGGCCATCTGAGGCCAACCCCTAAGTACCCTCCCAATTTTTGCGACAATACCCAGTATCTTAAAAATCCTCATTTTTAAAATGTATAATAGCATTTAAATTATATATATAGCCCGATTTCCTTTTGCTGTAGATCAAAAGAGAGGCATTGATCTAATCTAGGTTTATTACACAATACATGTTTTACGTAACTATCATATTTATTTTGTAATTAAGGAAAACGTAATAAAATAAAATAAACTCTTAGGTTATACCCTACATATTTTCACGAAAATACCTGGATCTCTCATGTTCCATTGAATTTTTTTTCATACCAGTACCCTTTGCACTGGCCCAGAGCGTAGTGCAGGGTAACCACCGGTGGGATCTTTGAATGCCTTATGGTAGCAATCGTAGAATCTATTAATTTTGTTTTTGCCATTTTAACACGAAACTATAGTCCTAGAGGAAACATTAATAGGATCTATATATATATATATATATATATAATATATATATATATATATATATATATATATATATATATATATATATATATATATATATATATATATATATATATATTATATATATATATATATATTAGGGTGCCAATAGCGCATATGGGTAAATTTAAAACTTGATATTTTTGAACGGCCCTTGGTGGGATACTGTGCAGTAATGAGAAAACCTCTCATGCAAAATTTGAAGCGAGTCGGTTTATATTTAGAGGTGGCGCAAGTGAATTGAAACCTGTACTATGTGTACTATGTGATTATACCTGTACCGAAGTCTGAAAGGCTAGGGTTCTAAATCACCCATTTCTTTTTCAGAATGGCTCATTCACGCGCAGCTACGACTGTTTGGCTGGTGGGACAGCCAAACCCCGACCCCATCCTCGGAGCCAAACTCCCCTCTCGTGGCGACGTGCTCAAGAGGGCTTTCTACTTCCACAACGTGAAAAAGAAAACCGTCGCCACCAGCGCCGCGGCCACTGTCCAAGAGGTGCTAAGGTTCTGGGAGACCGCGAGGATCCCAACGATGACGGCAAAAAGCACCGTTCGCAAGGTGGAGGTCTTGTTCAAGGACTGGAAGGCGCTCGTGAAGAGCAAGGGAAGAGTGACGAACAAGACGAAGGAGGAAGAGTTTGAAGAGGCCCTCTGCGACCTCTTCGACATCGCCCACGCCGACGCGATGACCCTGATGACGATCCCGGCTGATCGCGAGTTCCTAGCGGCGCAACGCGAGAAGGGTCGCCGAGGGATCATGCAGGGAGCTGACAGGGTGCTGGAGCGCCGAGTTCAGCGCCGGGAGATGACAGTGGCGGCAGAGAAGCGATCACGAGAAGCCTCGACGTCGCAGCTGGACGAACGCGCGGTGTTCGCGTCCTCCTCCTCATCATCCTCCTCCTCGGTTGAGTCCAGTCCGGCATGCGGCGGGGCGGCTGCTACCGCTGAGCCGACCGGTGCAAGCCCTCCGAAGCGACAAGCGCGGGGGTCACAGGTCGTGCTCTCCCAGGAGTTCGCGAGCGCCCTCGACCGGACCGGCGTGAGCGACCGCAAAGCGCTCCGCATCGTCGCGGCGACCGCCAGTAGCCTCGGCCACAATCCTCAGGAGCTGATCCTGAATGCCGAGAGCATCCAGCAGGCTCGCGCCGGCTACCGGTCCCAGCTGGCCGCGGAAGTCAAGACAACCTTCGTCCCTGACACGCCTCTTACCGTTCACTGGGACGGGAAGATCCTGCCGGATTGCAACGGTACGCGGGTGGATCGGCTGGCTATCCTCGTCTCCGGCGACAGCGTCCAGAAGCTCATCGGCATTCCCAAGCTGGCAAGTGGGACTGGAGAGGCGATGGCGAGCGCCGTGGCTGAAGCGCTCGACGACTGGGGGCTCGCAGAGCGTGTGGTGGCTATGTCGTTCGATACGACCGCCGCCAACACTGGAGCCCTCGCCGGTGCCTGCACCCTGCTGGAGCAGAAGCTTGGTCGGCGTCTGCTAAGCCTCGCCTGCCGGCACCATGTACACGAGCTGGTGCTGGAGAAGGCGTTCTCTATCTGCATGGGGCCGTCGTCGGGTCCTGACATCGGCGTCTTCAACCGATTCAAGGAACGGTGGGCTTTCATCGACCAGAGCCAGCCAGAGCCGCCAACGCCCGACGAGCTGCCGCCCACCCTCCTGAACAAGCGGGACACACTTCTGCAGGAGTGGGCCGCGCTGTTCAACACCAGCCACCCGCGGGACGACTACAAGGAGATGCTGGAGCTCTTCATCGTCCTGCTGGGTGGCGAGGGCGACGTCCCGAAGGTGAAGTTCCGGCGACCGGGCGCCATGCACCGCGCGCGCTGGATGGCGCGTGCCATCTACGCGGCGAAGATTACGCTGTTCGCCGCCCAACTGGGGGAGCTCTGCTCGCCGCACGAGCTGTCCAGCCTCCACCGGTTCACCTTCTTCGTCGCTGAGGTCTACGTGACCCGCTGGTTCGAGGCGCAATGACTTGAAACTGGCCGCCGACCTCCGCGACTTCCATGACGCTGAGATCGGCAAGGCGTACGTGAAGACCTTCTCCCGGCACTTCTGGTACCTGAGCGAGCCACTGGTCGCCATGGCTCTCTTCGACCACCGCTTGCCAACCGTCGAGAAGAAGGCGCTGGCGGAAGCGATGCAGCGGGAAAAAGAATCCGAGGAACCGCCGAAGCGCATCACCGTCTCCGACGCCCACCTCGCCTCGTCCACGCTAGCGTCGTTCAGAAGCCAGGCGTCCGGCGCCCTCCTCGACGCCGTCGGAGCGGAGAGGGCGTTCCTCTCGAAGGAGCCGGAGGAGTGGCCGAGTGACACGGGGTTCGTCGTGGTGTCTCGGCGCGTCGCGAGCCTACACGTCACCAACGACACGGCGGAGCGAGGGGTGGCGCTGCTCCAGTCCTTCAACCTCAGCCTGACGAAGAACGAGGATCAGCGCCAATTCCTCTTGCAGGTCGTCGAGAGGCACCGTCGACAACAGCCAGGAACATCGAAGGCTTCCCTTCCCCGGCCAAGCGGAAGACAATGAGTGGCTTGGACAACCATGATACCCCCCGCCCCTAGAGGGGCTAATACTCGCTTTGAAGAGCGAGGGGGACCAGCAGCCCAGCTGGAGGAAGGGGAGGTCTCAAAAGGCTTCAATATTGCCAACAAACACCCCAGAGACGATGTCCTTCCTTGTAGTCCCTATCAGAGTCTATAGGGGGAACAATCAATCGACTTGCGCCACCTTTAAATATACTTCGATTGCGCTCAAATTTTACACACGTTGTTTTCTCACCACCCCACAGTATTCCACTAAGGGCCGTTCAAAAAATCAAACTTTCGTTTTCTATTGGCACCCTAATATATACAGGGTGTAACACGAGTTTCTGCAAATATTGATACAGGTGAAAGAACATGTAATTCTAAGCACAAAAAATTCTATAACCATATGCTTTTTGAAGCTTCCTTTAGACTTGAGATGAAGTTAGAAAAATTAGCGCGGCCAGTAATTTCACCATGGCAGGCGGTTGCCGCTCGGTGACATTTTGTATGATTTAATCATAATGTTTACTAGTAATGGAGCATTACATTATCTTATAACAACACAATTGGTATTAATGGACATGTTATTACTAAATAAGCAGTACATGAGAACAGCAGGGCTGTAATAAACAATACTGTAAAAGGCTACATGGCATCGTGTCAGGGAGGGGTAGGATGGAACATGTGACTCAGCTGATCGGCGTGAGGCCTCGCAGCCTAGTCCCTCCTTCCTTCCCCGCCCTGACGCACTGCCACTTAGCCTTTTACAGTATTGTTTATTACAGCCCTGCTGTTCTCATGTACTGCTTATTTAATAATAACATGTCCATTAATACCAATTGTGTTGTTATAAGATAATGTAATGCTCCATTACTAGTAAACATTATGATTAAATCATACAAAATGTCACCGAGCGGCAACCGCCTGCCATGGTGAAATTACTGGCCGCGCTAATTTTTCTAACTTCATCTCAAGTCTAAAGGAAGCTTCAAAAAGCATATGGTTATAGAATTTTTTGTGCTTAGAATTACATGTTCTTTCACCTGTATCAATATTTGCAGAAACTCGTGTTACACCCTGTATATATATACAAAACCTTTCCATACACATAAATTTCCATGCAAAGGCACATAGCAATATCCATTTAAAGTAATCTGTCTGCAAACAAATAAAACCATATTCCCCAAAATATGGATCTCGGAAGGTTATGTAGGTCAATGTCCACAAACACTTATAGTTTTATCTGTGGCTTGACTGTAGCATCTATTACACTTGAAAATGTGTTCTCATCATGATAAAATGAAGTCCATGTCCTACTCATGACTCAGTTGACCTAAAGCGATGGGAGTCAAACAGTAAGTGTGATTGATGATTACCTGCAACATCACTGGGCAGAATGTACTGGCACACCGTGAGGTCCCCGTTGAGGGAGTCTTCGTTGAGGCCCGCCGACACCAGGGAGGGAGAGTCCACAAAGGTGACCCCCACCCCCGCCTCCTCCAGCACCACCCCCAGCTCGCCGCCAACCAGCTCACCTCCCACTTCGGCCATCTGGCAAGAAGCTGTAACAGTGTGATGGATTAAACAATGTGTAAATCATCACACTCTTTATATTTTGGAGCCTACACAGCACCCCAAAATATTGTTCGCCGCATCATAACAGATGCTCCCATAAGGGAATTCTGAAAATGTACTCTATAGCAGCCTAGTAACTTCCGAGAGAGATATCCTACATATGGCAGCTTGTTTAAAGCACGGGCAGTCTATCAAGACCGTTGAGGAATGTTCAGATGCCACTTGTCAATTATAGACGAAGCATTTTGAAAAGGATCGCCTCACTCCCCGCGAGTAATTTGAACAGACGCGCGTTGGTATAACTATCATTATTTTCATAATGGTTGACAAGAAAGACCTAACAAAGGAGCAAATTAAAGTTATTGTGACCCTACACAAGGCAGAGAGGCCAGAGGAAGAAATATCAAGGATTGTGGGTGTTACGAGGAAATGTGTGATGAAGTGGTGGCGAGTTTCGTGAAGGGTGGCGGGGTGGCAACACCATAACATAAATAAGTGGCCAGGGCGAGGATGTAAAACATCAGCAAGCACCGTAAATGTCATGAAACGTCAAGTGGATGCCCATCCTCAAATAAGAGCAAGAAAATTATTACGATATGACATTTACATCCTCGCTGTGGCCACTTCTTTATGTTACGGTGTTGCCACCCTTCACGAAACTCTCCACCACTTCATCACACATTTCCTCGTAACACCCACAATCCTTGATATTTCTTCCTCTGGCCTCTCTGCCTTGTGTAGGGTCACAATAACTTTAATTTGCTCCTTTGTTAGGTCTTTCTTGTCAACCATTATGAAAATAATGATAGTTATACCAACGCGCGTCTGTTCAAATTACTCGCGGGGAGTGAGGCGATCCTTTTCAAAATGCTTCGTCTATAATTGACAAGTGGCATCTGAACATTCCTCAACGGTCTTGATAGACTGCCCGTGCTTTAAACAAGCTGCCATATGTAGGATATCTCTCTCGGAAGTCACTAGGCTGCTATAGAGTACATTTTCAGAATTCCCTTATGGGAGCGCCTGTTATGATGCGGCGAACAATATTTTGGCGCGCTGTGTATAAAGAGAGACTAAGCGTACCTATGAGAGTACATAATGAAATATGAGCAGTTATCCTGATGACAAATTTCAATCAACAATTTACAGGAGATGTCAAATGTTTGCTACGAAGCCAGAATCAATGACTATTTTTTCATTTTATCAAAAAAAAAAAAGTTACTAAACTATGTTTCTCAACATAAGAAAAATCTTAATAAATCATGGAAACTTTTTCCTAAGAAAATTCAATAGACTATGTGTAACATTTGATAACATAGGAAAAATTTAGAAATTAGAAAGTGGAGCATTGGACTCAATAAAATGGAGGTAAGTTCAAAGAATCTCTTCAATCTCTGTTATCTCTTCAGATTTCTAATCCTTCTGGTTTATTTGGTGGCTCTTGACATAACTCACCAGATGCAGTGTCACCACCACTGCTAGTATCACTGCCCCTAACCTAAGCCACACTGCTGCACCATGTGGTTATTTGGCTGCAACACATCAACAGAGTCTGAATATGAACATGAATGAAAAAACATGAAACAGGAGGGAGAGTTGACGCAGCATAAAAACTATATTGATTTCCGCTAAAAACGAGTGCCAGATTCATTGAAAATGCATTTAAACTTATCAGAAAACATTAGTGTGTGCAAAAACAGTAGTGCCCAATACCAAAATTATACCATAACATAAGATAGTACATAAGAACATATAGAACACTAGGCAAAGGCTAATCCACAAACCTACAAAGGACATAATGCGGCTATTGCAGGGGTGGAATGCAGCATATATCATCAGGTTGGCAGCAATATTCCATGACAGAATTATCTCATCAGAGTTCTTTGATGAATCGTGCATGTTATCGTCTTTCTATCATTTCATAAGAACATAAGGAAATAAGGGGGCTACAAGAGGCCGTGAAACCTACACGTGGTACTTCCTGTTACTTAATACTACCTACATCCACCTTCCTACTTTCCTTTCATTATTTCTGACCATCGTCTTGACTACAGCCGCGCCAACCTAGCATGCAGTCTGTCAGCACCCTCCCTGGATCACCACC
>JACEEZ010020174.1:70080-75080 GCA_016584305.1 Chionoecetes opilio
ATATATATATATATATATATATAGAGAAGAGAGAGAGAGAGGAGAGAGAGAGAGAGAGAGAGAGAGAGAGAGAGAGAGAGAGAGAGAGAGAGAGAGAGAGAGAGAGAGAGAGAGAGAGAGAGAGAGAGATACTTAGAGACAGACAGAAAGAGAGTAAATGCATAAATATGTTTTCATTATGTATCGACACACACACACACACACACACACACACACACACACACACACACACACGCACATACACGCACGCACAGTCGCACACACAAACACACAACAAGTGTAGTGGCAAAAATGTGTGAAAAAATTGTGGACAGATGGTTGAAATATTTGGAAGAGACAAACACACTTGCAGGTGGCCAGTTTGGATTTAGAGGAGGAATGTCATGTACAACGAATTTATTGAGCTTTTACTCGAGTGATCGATGTGACACAGGAAAGAGAAGGGTGGGTCGATTGCATTTACTTGGACCTAAAGAAGGCATTTGACAAGGTACCTCATAAGAGACTGCTCTGGAAGCTAGAACATGTAGGAGGATTGAAGGGTGGTTTGCTGAAGTGGATGGAAGACTTTTTGAGCAACAGAGAGATGAGAACAGTAATAAAAGATCAGAAGTCAGAATGGTGCAGTGTGATAAGTGGAGTTCCTCAAGGATCAGTATTGGCCCCAGTGATGTTCTTGGTCTATGTAAATGATATGGCAGAAGGAGTAAACAGTTATATGAGTTTATTCGCTGATGATGCTAAATTGCTAAGAAAAGTAGAAAGTAAAGAGGACTGTGAGGATTTACAAAAGGATCTAGATAAGATTTTCAGATGGAGTCAACTATGGGAAATGGAGTTTAATGCCAAAAAGTGTAAAGTGATGAAAATGGACAGTAGCAAAAAGAGACAGAGAGGAAAGTATTCGATGGGAAACGAATGGATAATCAAAACAAAGGTCGAAAAAGATCTGAGAGTATGGATTAAGGACAATTTGTCACCAGAGAAGCATATAAACAAGATCACAGGAGATACATACCAGTTGCTGAGGAATATAAGAATGGCATTCAAATATCTGGATGAAGAGATGATCAAGAAATTGATAACATCTTTGATTCGACCAAGGTTGGAATATGCGGCAGTGATTTGGTCACCACATAAAAAGAAGGATATAAGGAAGATTGAGAGAATACAAAGAGCAGCCACAAAAATGGCTCCAAGCCTGAGAGATCTAACATATGAAAAAAGACTTTCAAGACTAAAACTCCCAACACTTGAGAAAAGAAGAGAAAGGGGAGATTTTATAGCAGTGTATAGAACATCAATGGGTCTGGGGAAAATTGATAGAAATGATCTGTTTGTGTGGGACGACAGAAGTACAAGAGGTCATGAGAAGAAATTGAAAAGGACAACATGCAAGAGGGATATAAAAAAATACAGCTTCCCGTATAGAAGCATAGAAGCCTGGAACAACCTTGATGCAAAAGTGATTAATGCAATTAGTATTCAGGACTTCAAAGGCAAACTGGATAATAGTAGATTTGGAGACGGGACAGTACGAGCATAGCTCTTTTCCTGTATGTTACAACTAGGTAAATACAACTAGGTAAATACACACGCACGCATACGCACGCACGCACACACACATGACGGACAGGTGTGAGAGGTAGGAATGAGAATGAGAAACAGGTCTCTCTCTCTCTCTCTCTCTCTCTCTCTCTCTCTCTCTCTCTCTCTTCTCTCTCTCTCTCTCTCTCTCTCTCTCTTATATATATATATATATATATATATATATATATATATATATATATATATATATACAGTAAAAGCCTTATAACTCGGCACGATAGGGGCTCTGGCCCTTGCCGAGTTATTCAATGTGCCGAGTTATGCAATGTCCTCCTCTGATATGGGTAAAAAAAAAAAAAAAAAAAAAAAAAAAAAACTACTGTAAAAACATAAAAACTACACTTACCAATGAACGGGTAGCAGCAGGCATGTAATCCAAGGAGAGGGGAGCCTTGTTGTAACATGTAGAAGATGTTAGGGGGACTCTGTCGCATTTTAACACTGGTATCACTTTAATCACTTTATAATCACAACTCTGTACTGTATTGTATACAGTGCTGTACCTGTACAACTTAATTTTACATCACTTGAGCACTTGATTACTGCAACACTATGCCCTGTCCATTAACTCTACCTTCGACTGCGAGTGCATGGGAGGACACAGGGGGCGGCATGAGCCTCTAATCACAGGCGTCACTATAAGAATTCCTACCTGCGCCACCAACGGGCGAGGGCCAACCATCCCAGCCCTCGAGTGAGCCTCCAGGGCCTACCATCCCACCCATGGAACTCACTGCCTAAAAAAAGTCTGCCAAGAAAAAGAAAAAGAAAAAAAAAAAAAAAAAAAAAAACTGTCGTTGCCATGCCGAGTTATATCAAATTCCGAGTTATACAGTGCCGAGTTATAAGGCTTTTACTGTGTATATATATGTATATATATATATATATATATATATTATATATATATATATATATATATATATTATATATATATATATATATATATATATATATATTAGGGTGGTCCAAGAAGAGGGGTAAAATTTCAAAGTGCACTGGTCCTTTCTCCACACCGCTGCTTTTTTTTGTGTTGCATTCCTCTCCTTGTGTGCAAAATTTCATCGCGATACAATGATATTTAGAGGTCGTCCCATCATCTCGCTTTCTAGCATAGGATTTAACCCGGAAAATATCACATACCCAAATTGGAGCACTTCCCGACATCACAGACCCAAATGGTGTTGATTTCTGAATTCTCCGGGGTTGATAACCCCATTGACCACATTTTATCAACTAAAAACTGATATACAGCTGTCTGAATGCTGAATTTCATTATTTGGTTTTCCCAGTAAAATTTAGGGGTAGGCCATACTCTGGTTAGGGTACTTCTAGTAGAGATAAAGCAAAATGGTTCGCATTTTTTTAACTCAGAAGGGTCAATTTACACATAAAAGTGGTTTCATCGACACTGATTTATTGACAATTCACAAAATATTGCCCAAAAAATAGTTTTTCTATAGGAAAATAGAGAAATTGAAATTTTCTGTCATATTTTGCAGGTTTTAGTAAATAAATGAAATATGAAAGCATTTCTATGTGTAAATCGACCCTTCTGAGTTCAAAAATGCAAACCATTTTGTTCTATCTCTATTAGAAGTACCCTAACCAGGGTATGGCCTACCCCTAATTTACGGTATGAAAACCAAATAATGAAAATCAGCATTCAGACAGCTGTATATCAGTTTTTAGTTGATAAAATGAGTCTATGGGGTTACCAACCCCGGAGAATTCAGAAATCAACACCATTTGGGTCTGTGATGTCGGGAAGTGCTCCAATTCGGGTATGTGATATTTTCCGGGTTAAATCCTATGATAGAAAGCGAGATGATGGGTCGACCTCTAAATTAAGTTTTATCGCCATGAAATTTCATAGGCTTGTAACCTATGGGTAATGGACAAAAAATAACCTTGTGGAGGAATAAAAGTAGAAAAATATTTTTGGTGGACCACCCTAATATATATATATATATATATATATATCATTATTATTGCATATTATATAATGTCAAATCTTTATTGGTGAGCTTATATTGTTATGCGTCTTATAATTTAATAAAATTACGTTATAACTATTCAGAGAGAGAGAGAGAGAGAGGTCGCAGCTGACCTGATCTGACCTTCAAATCCTTATCATGTCTCGTCCATCTCTCTCTCTCTCTCTCTGTCTAATCTTGCTGAAATAATATTATGTATTTACGAATATAATAAATTTCCTATATTACATGTTTGTGAGAGAGAGAGAGAGAGAGAGAGAGAGAGAGAGAGAGAGAGAGAGAGAGAGAGAGAGAGAGAGAGAAGAGAGAGAGAGGAGAGAGAGAGAGAGAGAGAGAGAGAGAGAGAGAGAGAGAGAGAGAGAGAGAGAGAGAGGAGAGAGAGAGAGAGAGAGAGAGAGAGAGAGAGAGAGAGAGGAGAGAGAGAGAGAGAGAGAGAGAGAGAGAGGAGAGAGAGAGAGAGAGAGAGAGAGAGAGAGAGAGAGAGAGAGAGAGAGAGAGAGAGAGGAAAAGAGAGAGAGGAGGGAGGGAGGGAGGGCAGACGGAGGCGCTACGAATTTTACTAACTAGGGTAAAAAATGTGGCCTTTGGTCAATCCGTGGGGATGTTTTTCCTGCTGGGGAAAAAGATAGCGACAGGGGTGTCCGGTCGGCTTTGCTGTTTATTGTACATCACACTCAGAGCTGGGCAGTATTTAAATACATTTGTATTTAAATACGTATTTAAATACATTTGTGTATTTAGAAATGTATTTATAAATACATAGGTTGTCATGTATTTAAATACAGTATTTAAATACTTTTATGAGTATTTAAAATACTCATAATATAAAAATGTAAATACTTTTTTATCAGTTATTTTGGCCATAAACCCGCCCAACTATCTGGCAACCCTGATGTTACAGTGAACCAGTGCTTCCACTTTCAAGGAAATTTCCTTATTTTTAGGAAATTTAGGCCTGAGAAGGAAATTTCTAAGGAAACCCAAAATCTAAGGAAATCCTAAGGAAATCCCTTTTTTCGGACATATTAAAATTTGTGTGTATTTAAAATGTATTAAAAATGTATTTAAATACAATTGATGTATTTAGTATTTAGTATTTAAATACATTCGTAAAATGTATTTAGTATTTAAATACATTCAATGTATTTAGTGCCCAGCTCTGATCACACTACATGTCTTCAGTGCCACATAAATGTCTGTAGTGATGCTAAAATTCGTAATATATTGTGCTTGGCGACATTAGTGCAGTGGCAAGTGACTGGCGACTGTAGTGTTATCTACGGTATGAAACCTGCGTGTAGCTTGGTGGTAAGGAATGTCAACCACAAGATTGATTGATTTAATGCCAAAAAAGGGGAAAATGTGCCAGACAGCAGAGGTCATATGGCACTATGGCAA
>JACEEZ010020174.1:80080-147580 GCA_016584305.1 Chionoecetes opilio
TACTCTTATGGAATCGCCCAAAATCCTTTTTTAAGGAACCGGCCAAGGGCACAACAAAAATGGGTAACACAAAGTCCGCTTAGTTGCCAGTCCCTATAAAGTAGACAGTAAGAGAATAAAATAAAAAAGAGGGGTGAGCCAATTTAGTTCGGGAGGTGTCTTGTTACTCTTCTTTTGAAAAGATGTAAGTCATAGGAAGGTGTAAAAATAGAAACAGGAAGAGAGTTCCAGAGTTTATCAGTGGGGGGGGGAAAAAAAAAAAAAAAAAAAAAAAAAAAAAAAAAAAAAAAAAAAAAGCCTGGGTCAATTAGAGAGAACTGCAACTCCGAAATGCCAGTGGTCGCTGGTAGTTTTAACTCACAATTTGGTGAAAAGTTGGTCAACTTGAAAGAAAAATATGGGCTTATTCCACTGTACTTAAAACACACAAGTATAATATTAAGAACGATTTTCTTCTATATGTATATTGTATAGAAGCCTGATTCTGTAAAACATTGTATATAACCAAATAACCAAGTAGGTTATAGTTGAGGAGGCGAGGTAAATGCTACTCTATGATATTATATAGTCAATAACGAATGTTTAGAAGTTATCTATACCTAGGCAGTCATATTTTCCTGTTATTATTGTGTATCAATCAGATAGAAAGCCTAGAAGTGCAATGAGTCGACGCGTGAAGTGGCAATGTTTTTATTCAATCGCCCCGCCACAATCTCCCCGCCACCACTCCCCGCCGCGGCACGTCGCCTCCACAATTATAACCTACATTGTCGCAGCAACAAGCCGATTTCGGCATTCTTTATTCTTCGTTTTTCCAAGGCATTGCTTATTGTATTTTGACAAGCGTTTGCCAGACGCAGCAGTACTGTCTTAGAAAACAGTGTGAACATCGCCCAAATTTTACATGCCACAATATACATGTAAAAAATATATTAAGCTTTGCTACTCGAGGCGAGTAATTTGCATTAAATTGCTATTATAGAACGTTCCATCGTAATGCATGTCATCCATATAATTAGTAGAACAACAGAAGAACTATATTTTTTGGTATTCAGATGCGGTGCATCAATATTTATCGCAAAATTAATTTATGAAAAATATTAGTCGCGGAGCCAAAACACAGTAGACCAACCTTTGAGTTAAAACTGCCAGCGACCACTGGCATTTCTCGAGTTGCAGTTCTCTCTAATTAGTGCCGATGTTTTGAGGCTGCCGTTGTTTTGAATATTGGTTAAATGAGGTTCTCCTGTATTACAGGAATACTCTTCTAGATGAGTTCTGCTAAAGGTCCAAAATCCAAATACTAAATCTCTCTCTCTCTCTCTCTCTCTCTCTCTCTCTCTCTCTCTCTCTCTCTTCTCTCTCCCGGGTACTCACATCCTCATCTTGCTGGGGTGGAATCCGCCATCACCTCCCACCACAATCACACCTTTAAGCTTGATGTTGTCTGTGAATCTGTTCAGAGGAAGAGGGGAAGGGAGCTGTAAATAATACTTCCCAATACTAATGAATATGCTGTATTATATTCCTGGCAAACCATTTATATACAAAACAGATATAAAGATATTTTGCTACTTATACCATTATATTGAGCATTACATGTTCCTACAAAGGAAAGTCACATCCTTCACTTGTATTTCATCAGTTTCTTAAGTAGAGCAGGCTTCGTTTCTAGAGTACATAATTACTTTCCTGGTCAATATTGGATTTCTCAATTCCCTTATTTGGACTCCTACCATACTTCAGGGCATTATGCACAGAAATATGCCCTTAAAGCCTGCAAAACATGTGTCACTACTAATCACGTTTGAATCTTAGAAACAATACGTATGTGTAATATGTGCTGCTGGATTACGCAATGATTTCAATACAGTACAGTAAATAAAACATAATTCATATAGCCTACAGAGGATATTAGGACACTTATATGGTACAGGTCTAGGAACGTATCCCTATTACTCCCATTAGATCTGAAGTTCAATTTACGATGGCTTGCTATACGATTGGCTTTCAGGAACGTAGCCCCATCGTACAATGAGGGAACACTGTACAGTGCAATAGGAACAACTAGGAACAGCTTCTGCTGATAAATTAGAGTATGTATTCCAGTGAAACATTTCAATAAATTTCTTTAAAAATACATAGATATGGGAATCAGGTAATCTCGGAGCCATGAATTTCAGATCTCCAGTGTAGTTTATCCCTTTACAGATAGTGAAAACAAGCCTCCCCTCCTTGGATGTATGGCAAACAAGAGTTCCATCCTCCCATGTGCACCACAAGTCAGCACAGCCACTGGTACAATACTCACGGCACATTGAAGAGAAGCTCCTCATCAGCGTCGCTCTCCACAAGCTGTTAGAGAAATCACACAAATAAGTGACACATTTCTCCTTACAACATAAAAATCTTAAAAAAGAAATATTAGGTCACCTTAACCCTGTTAAATCTTTCACGCCCAGATCTTTCCTTTGCTATATAAAATTGTCTATTGTTAGTCATAAAATTACAAAAAGTAACTGAATATGCCACATTTGCTAGTGGACAAGGATACTTAACAGGTCATATCTATAAAGCATTGCTTATATTCATTAAAATTGTCTAATGGTACCCAGATTACAATGGAAATTACGTTCTGGGCCTCAAGGGGTTAAGGTACAAACTCATGTTTAGCTCGGCTTGATGGCACTACAATAATGATGGCATTCATGCGATGCTAAAATCTTCCCTATCCTGGCAAACTGGCATGATAAATGAGATATAAGCAATGAGAAATTATGTAATATTGTGAAAACATGCAGTTGTATAAGTACGTACGTACTAAACACTTCCCTAAGGAATATGTACTTGTACCTACTAAACACTGCACGCTTTAAAAAGGAGACACGTATAAAATAAGAAAACTACAAGAGGCCGTGAGACCTACACGAGGTAGTTCCTGTTACTTAACACTACCTACATCCACCTTTCATCTCCATCTATAAAGCTGTCTAGCCTCCTTTTAAAACTCCCTATTGACTCCGCAATAACTACCTGACGACTGAATCCATTACAATCATTTACCACCCTGATGGAATGGAATAAAAATACCTGGAATAAATAAAAATAAAATGGAATAAAACACCTGGAATCATTCAAAACCCAAACAAAGAGGTGCTTCGTCAGCCACCTTGTCCATGGAGAGCCGTTCCTCCCAGGGCTTGAAGACAGTCTTGCCGGAGCCTTCCACAGCCTCATTGAGACACTCCACATGCTCTGTGTCGATGCGCGTGTACAGGCTGTAGGCCACCCCAGTGTCTGCCGGGCCATGGTCACACCCCCCGCAAGACCCGTGACCCGAGTGGTCGTGGCCGTGACCCCCGTGTCCACCGCCATCACCACCGCCACACCCTGACATCCTGTGGAGGTTATACTTTATTAGTTTATTCCTAGAAAAACTTGTCGGTAAAGATTCGTTTTATCAACCCTCTCTTTTTTCAGATGAAACTATATTTTTCTGATAGATTTTGATGTGTTTTGAAAGAATTTGATGTTAGTTTTTCTTGACAATCACTATTTTTTTTTATCCCCTTGACCTCACTTAGAAAAACTAGTGATTTCCCCCAAAAAACACTACATACTTCAGATTGTTCCTAAACACATCAAAATCTACCAGAGAAATATAGTTCACGAATAAGTTGGATTCATGGAACTTGAAAAAGCTGACGGCTGAAATAAATACAGTGTAGCTGATGCAATAATTGTATGGGGGAATTGGAAAGCTACTCAGACCAGGGAGGAGTTTCAACTAATAAAGTAACAATTGTGAGGCTGGGCATAGAAGATGAGTAACTACTTGTAAGGAAAGTTTGATATAGGAAAAGGACGTATAAAGTCACTGATCTTCTTCAATATCTTCATGGATGGAGTACCAAGGGGAGTAAAAGTTATGCTTAGGGAACAAGATAAAAGAATGGGGTATGGAATGAGGTTTGCTATGGTGCCCAGCATACAATAATGAAAGAAAGAAAAGTGCGAGTCTACAACAACCATACATAGAGGAGGAAGAGGATATAGTGGGGGAGTATTTGTTTGAAGATGGAACTGTGGAAGAAGCAAAAAGAACAATCAACAGTTTTTGGATGACCAGAGGAAAGAAAGAGAAAGAAACTAAAAGACAGAATAAGAGAAGACAACTAACTAAAGACCCAGACAGCAAGAAGAAACACGTCAGGGAGTGCCAATGAAAAAGGCCAGACTCCCGACCCACAACTGAACTGAACTGAATGGAAGCAGGAGAATGTGAGTCAATCAGTCAGTTATTCTTTACAGATGACAGCTTTGTGGTTCATGGTAGGGAGAGGCTGTGTGGTCACATGATAAAGGAGGGTGTGTGTCAGATGCCCTGTATTTCAGCCGATGATTAGGGTGCGAGGGCCGGAATGACTTGGGTGGAGGCCGAAATTATTAGGGCGGGAGGCCGGAATGACTAGGGTTGGGGGCCGGAATGACTAGGGCCGCAAAAAAAACTGTAAACCGGATTGACCTGTTACCATGTCTGAAGGGAGCTGATGGTGAATGTGGCCGAGTTACATGAATTTTCGGTAAATTTCCAGATGAACACCGAACTTCCTTTGGTGGACGAAACTACTTTTTTCTGGTGAGTTTTGAATTAATCTGTTTAACGTTTCTGTCGCAAATATAATGTTGTTGTTTTTTCTTTTCTTTTTTTTCTTTCAAAATTGACAAAAAATAAATTGAACCTAACCGAACCTATATCTAACCTAACCTTTACCTAACCTAATATATACCTAACCTAACCTAACCTTACCTAACTAAAAAAATAAAAATAAAATAAAACCTTTATCTAACTGAATAAAAAAAATAAAAAAATGTGCGACAAAAACGATTAGCAGATTAATTTTAAACACATCAAAACTCACCAGAAAAAAATAGTTTCGTCCACCAAAGTGAATTCGGTGTTCATCTGGAATAATACCGAATTTTCTCCAATGATTTAATGACGTAATTAAGCATAACTACCCATTGTCAGGTGCTAAGACGCAGGCAATATAAGGAGTCAAGACGCTACACCGCATCAGTACAATGTCATATCCTAAATGTCCTTTAAAACGCAATGAAAAGTCCGTAGATTGACTTCACCTCACTGACAGACCGTGATGCCAACCCCCACCTCACCCCACGCCTCAAGTAACACTAACACTGGTGGTGAGTGACTGGGCAAAACTATAGGAACAATCAATGATACATTTCATTATATGTACATTCCACGGAATCCACGCCAGAGAAATATACCAGAGATAGATATTCAGGAATGCTGCTATGCCACGTTACTTTTTATCTTTCTTTTTTGGGGGCATTATGAACTAAGGATATTTCAAAACCTCACAGTATGGGCATCTATTTATAAGGAATGAAATCACTGACTTATTTCTCTTATATAATGAGCACGTTTTCCTAGCATTAGCTCTAATAGATATGATAACATTAACGCAATACTTGGCTTTGCTGTTTGTTATGATGGCGCCTGGCTGAGGTCGAGGGCCATGGCCGAAAATCATGAAAAACAAATCTACATAACTAAAATACCAAAGAGAGATATAAACAAAATTAAATTGCAACACTTATCAAGTTATCATTGCATATACAGATACATCAAGAACAACATTATGAATAAGTTCAAGCTATTAAAAAAGTTCAGCCTACTCTACGTACGGTACGGTATCATTTGTTATCTTTATGTAACATTGAAATCTATAGATGATTATCACTAATGAGGAGTCGTCCGAAAACCTTTACACTATATAATTAATAGTAAAGTTTTGGCTTTTGTGATGCAGATATTGGAAAAGACCGAAGTGATCTGGCTGCTATTGTTGTCCTGAGTACCGCGGGGGTGGCGTGTTGGTCGCGTCAGCTGGGACCTGTCATCACCACCCAACCATCATAACACAGAAGAAGAGGAAGAAATTAATAACCTAGACAGCGTAGAGAAGCACATCGGAGAGTGATATTACAAAGGTCACACTTCCAACAAACAACTGAAGTGAAGTAAGGACGACAGAAATATGTGGCATCCTTGAACTGGCCTAGAATGCACCACCAACACCGACACCCACCAAGCTTCATGCACAGCCGTGAGGTGCGGCCACCCTGTACCTGCCTTTGAGTGGAGGACCACCTCTGACCTGTGGGAAGAGCCTGCCACTGCTTAAGATCCCGCTGCGTTGTTCTACATATGTTGTAAGTGTTGATGGAACTTCTGCGTGTAGGTCTCCCGGCCTCTTGTAGTTTCCTTATGTTCTTCTGGAAATATGTTCTCATGAGTTGTGGTGGCCCCTCCGGACCCTGGACTACATAGGAACCACCTCGTGTAGCTTTACCGTTATCTTGTAGCTTCCTTATTTTCTCTAGGTGGTGGGAGACCCATCCACAAGACCCCCTCACCTCAAGGTTACCAACGGAACCTCACCATCAACCTGTCAGCTGAGGGGCCTGCGTCCTCCTTACTCTTAGACCCCATTTCTCCATTGGTCACTAAACCAACCTTACCTTTAAGAATCTAACTGAAGGCCTGTGCCCCCTGGACCCTCCTTGAAGGGTTATTAGCTCGACATCACTTAAAGACTTCCTAACCAGGAGGTTGTAACTCCCTTTATTCCTTCTTACAGGGTTGTTAAACTGTTATTACCTGATAATTTCATCTGATGGGCGCCACATATAGAGAACACGAGGGGACAGCCATCACACATGGGTGTCTGTGGTTCATTGTTGGTTTCAATAGATGTTAGACTATTCCAGTGTGCCAATGTACAGATGTTCCAACACAATGTAAAAGCATCTTGAGCCAACTACACCTGTCCCTCATTTTATCCAAGAGTTACGTTCCGGGAAAATTGTGTTTTGCGAAAAATGTGTTTAACGAATCCTATTTTCCCATTGATTCTCCCACTGATTTCTCAACATTTTTGAACAATTTTGGGCCTTTGAATCTTTTGTGCATGAAATTAATTCTGGTAAAAAAAAAAAAATTGTTTTGCATGACTGAATTTTCGTAAATTGAGGTAACATTGCAGAAGGGATGAGTGCACTTGACTTCTTGAACTACATACATGTAGTACTTTATTCCCTTTATCAATACAAACAAAACAGTTTTTTGATGCAAGAAATGGTAATGATCGTAAAATTTCTCACCAATTTTTTTTATTTGGGCATGAATACATCACAGAAACACTTCGCTATCTCCTGGCAGCTTCAATGAAACAAGTGTTTTATCCCATATTTTCCCTGTGCTTCATAAGCCTCCAAGCTGCTGCAAGCTTACTCAATAATATGAATGGAACAATATTATGTGAAATCTCTATTACTGTCAGTCATTCGTATGCTTTAAATTGTGTTTCAGCATGTGGCGTGATGTGTTGCTACCATGACTGAGGTGGGCAGTGGTGTGGGGCCTCTATCACTGGCAAGCACTCATGGCTGGCGGCAGTGTCTCTACTGCCAGGGACGATCCTTCAAGCTGCCTCATGACTTCATCAAGTGAGAGAGAGAGAGAGAGAGAGAGAGAGAGAGAGAGAGAGAGAGAGAGAGAGAGAGAGAGAGAGAGGCTGAAAAGCTGATAAACAGACTGATGGACAGACATATAGACAGGATTGTAGGGAACATAGACATTATGCAAGCTCTGCAGAACCGTTGGCCTAAATTTGATAGTTTGCTCATATATTGAAAATTAATATAATCAGATATACAGGTATGATATCTCTTATTTAGATATAAAAAAAAAAGACAACACTTGCAGCACGATAGAGCCTATGAAAAATTGAGTTACATCACGCAAACCTCACATTTCCAGACACCTACGTGAGTGCCACTGTGCCAAGGAGGGCGGGAGCTTTGTGTGCCGCTACGGGTACAATGGCGTGTGCTCCTCACTGCCTCTGGAGGGCGTGAGCGACCAAGACTATGAGGACCATGTACTGAAGCATCATGCTTTCACCATGTACAACAAAGGTATGGGTTGTGTCTCATCTCTCCTCAGGTCTTGACCCACATAATAACCTCAGCATTACTGCATAGAAAATCTTTAATATTTGAACACCTTTCATGGAAGAAGAAGAAAAGATAGTATGATAGTAGGTAACTTTTCAAAGATAGTCTGTCTTGGTTTGTGGATGGTTGTAGCTATAGACCTTTTCTTCTTCATGTGAAATTCAAACAGTATGAGAAAAAAAAATGCATGTAGGTAATTGGGCATATCATGGAGAAGTAATAAGTCCGTGTAATGTTTGATCTCTCCGTGTTGGTAGGGAGTTCCGGGGTTATTGCCAAGACTGCACCGAGAGGGAAGGCAGAGGAGAAGTGGGGGGTGCTCAACTCCACGCAGAATGTGCCGGCCGTGCTCAATGACCCCAGGAAAGGAATGAAGGTTTGTGGATATAGCAGAATGTATTTCCTCATCCGCTTTCAATCTTCAAGGAAAATTCAACAAATATCTACCTTAATTCCCATTAACCTCATGACAAACCTCAACCTCACAATCCCAGCAGCATAACAACATTTTTTATCATTATAGCTGGGCGACCAAAAAGTCTCCCAGTGATGAAAAACTGTCGCCCATTAAAGGAAGATTCATAAACACAGTATGGAAAGGGGGGGGGGGGGGGTCACGCAGCATACAAAATAGGGAAGATGATGCTTCCTAGAAGCTGCAGTGTAACAGGTATGCCTACTACTACCCTTCTGGATATCCAAGGTATACTGCCCGGTACAGGAACTACCACGTGTAGGCCTCGCGGCCTCTTGTAGCTTACTTATTTTCTTATGTTCTTATGTAAGATTTGCTTAAAAAATGCACTGTAAAAACTCCCATCACAGCGCCACAAGTCCATAGAACTACCTGCCGCGTAACAACTCTCTTACAGCGCCACAAGGCATAAGAACATAAGAAAATATTGATGCTACAATTTCCTTATATTTCTTATGTTTTTCTTTATGTTTCTTCATATTCTTTTTCTTTTTTTAATCCGTAGAACTACCTGCCGACCATAACCACTGAATAACACTTTATCCTCCACACAGCGGGACTTCTTCACGAAAACATGGGGCGAGGGGTTTGTGGAGGTGAAGGACATCCCTCCGCACGTGACCCTCCCGCAGGTCACTCCTAAACATGTAGAGTCCTACGTGAGGCGTCTGCGGCGGCGGCAGCGGCTCCTTTCGCGCCTTGCCTCGCACGAGGCCAGTAAGGCACAGGAGGAGGCTGAGGAGTGGTCACTACAGCCCAGCTCGAGGGGTGAGTGCGACCTGAGGTGACTTACGTGACAGTGAGAATGGCCTAAGTAGAGTTTTAGTAGTAGAGAAGTAGTAGTTTTAGTAGAGTAGAGTGTCATATTTTCCTCTACTTCCATCTCCATCCTGCTAGCTGTTTAAATACTTTATCTTTGCCTAGTTTTCTTTTTTTCAAGTACTGTATAGTCTTCTTTCTATTGCAAGGAGTGACTCTACTGTGAGAATGAACTAAGTAGAGTTTGTGTCATATTTTCCTCTACTTCTGTGAGAATGAACTAAGTAGAGTTTGTGTCATATTTTCCTCTACTTCTGTGAGAATGGACTAAGAGTTGGTGTCATATTTTCATCTACTTCTGTGAGAATGGACTAAGAGTTGGTGTCATATTTTCATCTACTTCCATCTCATTAAGTGGAGTTTGTGTCATATTTTTCTCTACTTCCATCTCCATCTTGCTAGCCGTTTACTTTACTTTCTCTTTATCTTACTCTTTACTTTCTTTCTTTTGTCTTTGCCTAGCTTTCTTTTTTCAAGTACAGTATAGTCTTACTTTCTTCTGCAGTGAGTGACCAGCTGCCTCAGGAGGGGATTCCCGCCGCATTCCTCTCGAGTTCCTTCAGTCTGGAGGACCCTGAAACATTCTACTCTGTCTTCCCTCACATTACCTCAGCTGGAGTCTCTACCAAGAACTCAAAACTCATCCAGGAAAAGGTATTACAATAGTTCCTTTTAAGACAGTCAATGTAGCAGGTTCATGTACTAATTGTACTATGTATCCAAAAATCATGTCTTGCACCCTTGAAATCCATTATGTAAGTATTGATGTAGCACCCCTGATCCAGGACTAACCCCACACCACCCTTATTTATCCCACCAAGACCTAACTCAGCTTAACTTTCCTTTCCCCGTAACTTAGCAAGACACAGTGAACATTTTTTTATTAAAGTTATCTTCCACATAAGGTATTTCTTCTATATTACCATAGTGTAAACTGGCTATTTCTGCACCACTTGGTATTACATTTTAGTGCTTTTTAGTTTACTTCTTTGAGGATTGGAAAGACCGACTACCTTTGAAAAGCTACCAACCATCTTACTATTCTTCTTCTTCCACAACCCTATGAGACAATGAATGAGAGTAATTTAATCTTCTTCCTCCAACAAATACACATCCTTCATTTGATCTAGCCATCCTGCTGTAACAATCCGTTCCTTTCCCCTTCCCTCACCATTTCACTCTATCTCTCTATCCCTTCCCTTTTTTATGCTTTGCCATAGTGCCATATGACCTCTGATGTCTGGCACATTTCCCCCTTTTTTTGGCATTAACCCCTTGAGACCCAGAACGTAATTTCCATTGTAATTTGGGTGCCATTAGACAATTTTTAGTGACTATAAGCAATATTTTATAGCTATGACCTGTTTAGTATCCTTGTCGACTAACTATTTTGGTATATTAAGCTACTTTTCGTAATTTTATGGCTCGACAACAGATAATTTTTTACAGCAAAGGAAAGATCTGAGCGTGAAGGGGTTAAATCAATTCTTCCACCACCCACAGCTCTTCCACCACCTGGAGGCCGTGGAGGTGGACATGAGCCGCCAGATCGCCCGCAAGTCATCGGCCTTCTTCGACACCATGACCTACCTCAAATCCCAGATGGAGCAGCTCAAGCTCAACCACGCAGCTGTCGTCACCCTGAGGTCACTTGCCATGGTCTAATACTTTCCCTGACATGCCTAACCTTAGAAACGAAGAGACGTATACAGTAATATAATTATATAGTAATAGTAATATATATAGTATAGTATAGTAATATATATAGAGTAAGGGGCGATCTGATATAAGTTTTTAAGTGGATAAAGGGATACAATAAAGGAGATGTAGGAAAAGTTCTTATGGCTAGTAATCAGGGTAGAACAAGAAATAACGGATTCAAACTGGAAAAACGTAGATTTAGATGATAAATAGGGAGAAACTGGTTCACAAACGGTGGTAAATGATTGGAATGGGCTCAGTCGTCAGGTAGTTAGTGGGTAGTCAATAGGGAGTTTTAAAAGGAGGCTAGACAATTTCACTGATGGGGATGAAAGGTGGATGTAGGTAGTGTTAAGTAACAGGAACTACCACGTGTAGGTCTCACAGCCTCTTGTAGCTTCCTTATGTTCTTATGTTCTTATGCCTCACCTTGCCCTACTATACTCTGTTCCCCTTGATTTGAATGACTCATAGATCCATACCAAAACATTCTCAAATCATTATATTTTTTCCATCCTTTCCTTATCCTTGTATTTCTATCAGACTTCCATTGTATTGTTGTTGTTGTTTTTTTGTCAAATAATGAATCATTTGTTTTTCTGTTTTAATTTTGTCATCCCAAGACTCCTCCACAACTAGGTCCCATTACTAATTCTTACGGGCTGTGTAATATCAATTATAGAAATAACTATTCTCCTGGTAATGACAACATTTTTATATACGGTAATTCTCTTCACAATTTCAGAAGAGGCATTTCAACACTCCACCAAGAGGCTGTCCTAGAGCCTGTCAAGCTTTTGGCATTACCACGGAGGAGGGAAAACATTACCTCCACATGCAAAAAGGTTGTATTTTAGATGTTTTTCTCTCTTAAGAAGTAGGAGGTTAGCTTTGGATGGTAGGCACTATAGTCTATTATAATTATTTTTAAGTAGGCAAAAATTCCATTCTATCTTCAGGTCTCATGTTTAAAATTGTGCCTATGTTTACCTGCTAATATGGTTAACTATGGTAAAATACAGCTGAAATTTAGAGGAAGCGTAATATTCCCTTCTCTTGGCATCAAATATCAGTCAGTAAGCAGCAAGGGGTCAGGATTTTTTGCTTCGTTAAAAAAAATAGACTATAGCTCACCAGATCTCTCCAGGCATACTGTAAAACCTTGCCCACGTCAGCATATATGAAATGCAGCTGCTATGATTTCCCCTTGGAACTTTCTGAGTAGCTACCCAGGTATAGGTATTGTATGAGCTGTAACTAAGCTTTGATTGACACAGGAACTACCACGTGTAGGTCTCACAGCCTCTTGTAGCTTCCTTATTTACTTATGTTCTTATGCCTAACCTTACCCTACCATACTCTGCTCCCCTTTATTGAATGACTCACAGATCCATACCTCAAATTCTCAATCATCTCATTTTTTCCATCTTTTCCCATATATTTTCATCAGATTTCCATTGCAATGTATTTTTTTCTTTGTATTATGTTCTTATGTTCTTATGATTGGTGGCATTTGCAATATAAAAAAGTAGTTTTGACTCTCCATTGTCAACACTACTTTTTTATATTGCAAATGCCACCCAATCACAAGAACATAAGAATATAATAGAAATAAAAAAATACATTGCAATGACTCTCTCTCTGTGTTGCAGCTGGAGGTGATGAGTGCTGTGAGGGAGGTGCAGTCCACTATCCACGAGATGTTAGCACGCCAGGAGTTCACCGCAGCACTAGACCTCATCTCCACCACGCAGGACCTCCTCCACTCCGAGCTCAGCACCATCAGAAGCCTCAAGTAAGGGAGGATAGCCTTTGTTTCTATTACTGATAGTTTTTTTTTTACTACATCTTAAAGGACTGGCTAAGGGTTAAAAAAAAAAATAAATAAAAAAATAGCAAAAAGCCCTCTTAACCCCTTCACGTCCAGATCTTTCCTTTGCTATAAAAAAATTGTCTGTTGTTGAGGCATAAAATTACGAAAAGTCACTTAATCTACCAAATTAGTTAGTCGACAAGGATACTAAACAGGTCATATCTATAAAATATTGCTTATATTCACTAAAAATCGTCTAATGGTAGCCAAATTATAATGGAAATTACGTTCTGGGTCTCAAGGGGTTAATTGCAAGTTAAAGAAGACAGTAAGAGAATAAACGAGTAATAAGATTCTGCTTGTTAGTCAATGTGTATGTGCAGTACAGCTATGCCCCAATGATAGGTACCCAACAGTATGTTTTACCAGCCTTAAATGGTATGGTTCAAAGCTTCTGACTGTCACCACCACCCATGACTTCACTCTAATGCTACTGAGACATAATGGGGTGGTTAGATATCTGTAAAAAGCACAATTTGTATTACAGATTTGTATATAATTCTGAAAGTATTGAACTAGAATGTATGTTAATAGAGGAGTACTTGTATACATCAATAGAAAAAAAATGGGACTACCTATAAAGAAATCATTGAATATCAAGTGAAATGCACAATGTATCCTATCAAAATGGAGTCTTACCCATAAACCTTTAAATAAGCTGTGATCATAAAATATAATAAAATAATAAAATTAGTTAAATAAACCTTTCAAACCCACCAACTCTTACAGGCATCTGAGCTCCGAGCTGTCAGAACACGAGAAGCTGATAGACAAGATGGTGAGTGCTGACTTCACCAAATACATCACAGAGGACCTCAACCGCCCCCTGGATGACACTCGGCCCCTGCTGGAAGAGGTGTGTTGGCAGTAGAAAATGCGTAACAGTAGAACAGTAAAGTCACGCATCTCGATACTATGATTTTGCATCCTACTGTATTATCTAATGTTTACCCAAATTCTCAACTCATGAAAAAGTACACGAATCCTGCTAGTGTGCATCATCTTGAGCTCTTTGACACTTTGGATTACCCCGCAAGTGGCTTTCTTTTGTTCATTTTGTCTGCTTGATTTAATTATTTTAGTCTCAACTGAGTGGTTACCTTCTTCTTCTTGTGACCTTTGTCGCTTAATATCGCTTCATAGGTCCTCTTCAACTATGTCTCCTTCGTTAACAAACTTGTCAACTCTTCCCGTGGTTATTGCACCTGGGATACATCTTCAGTTACATGACATTTTTGTTAGCTTTCGGTCCTTCTACTACCATCCGAATTCATTGTCTCTTTTGTGTTCTTTTCTTCCAACACTGCATTATGAACACCTTCAACCTTTCTTCTCTTCTGCAGGACCACCTCATCGCAGTGGTGTTTGGTGTCCTCCGCCTGCAGAAGTTTGATTTCCTGGACCATCTGAAGGAGGAGATTTATGCTGCCATCAAGGCCACAGTCAAGCAGGTGAGAGAGAGAGAGAGAGATTGTTATAATGCTAGAAAAACAAACAAGCAGCATTTATTCATATTTTTGCTTTCCATATTGAAGTCCTTCCTTTATTATACCTTTCCATATGTAAGTACCAATTATTATTAAGTAATGTGACAATAAGTGACATCCTTTGCCTCATTGTCATAGCTCATAAGGAAGATATAGGAAAAAATGGGTTTACTAATAGGGTAGTAGAGGAGTGGAACAAACTCAGCAAGCATGTGGTAAGTGCAAGGACAGAAGATATTTTTAAGAAAAGGTTAAACATATTTATAGATGAAGACAACAGATGGTAGGTGTTAGGTGCACAGGAGCTGCCTTGAGTAGGTCAGCCTCTTGCATCTCTGGCTGGCCTCCTGCAGCCCCTTATCTTATGTTCTCATTTTCATGTCTAGGTTGTGGTGGAGGCAGTGAGTGAGGTGGAGGTGGATCAGGAGGCAGCCAGTGTGGCAGACCAAGCCAGGGTGTTGAGCATCACTGTGTGGCTCTCCCTCCTCTCCTCGGTGACTGCCAGGCTCAACATCATCATAGCGAGGGTCAAGGTGAGGAGGAGGACGGGGAAACAATGATCTTCTCTGTATGTTGTCCTTTCTTTCTTGACTGTCTAACATGTTCTTTCTTTCTTTGCTTCTCTGTCTTTTCATTTATCCTCATTTCTTTCCTCTCTTGCAACCGTTCCTCTTATCCTCAACCCTCCCAACCCTTCCTTCCTTTCCTCCAATGATCTTCTCTGTATGTTGTTCTTTTCTTTCTTTACTGGCTAGCATGTTCTTTCTTTGCTTCTCTGTCATTCCCTTTATCCTCATTTCTTTTCTCTCTTGCAACCCTTCATCCCTCCTGTTATTTCCTCCACAAGGTGAGGAGGAGGACTGGAAAACAATGATCTTTTCTGAATGTTGTCCTTTTCTTTCTTGACTGTCTAGCATGTTCTTTCTTGCTTTCTTTGCTTCTCTGTCTTTCCCTATATCCTCATTTATTTTCCTTCTGCACACTTCATCACTATTATTTCCTCATGCCTTCCATTACCACAGAGGAGGGAAAACATTACCACCACATGCAAAAAAGGTTGTATTTTAGAATTGTTTCTCTCTCTAAGATGTAGGAGGTTGGCTTTGGATGGTAGGCACTTGCTCACCAGATCTCCTCTCCAGGCATACTGTAAAACCTTGCCCACATCAGCATATATGAAATGCCTTCCCCTTTCACAATTTCTTTACGTCCACCACCTGTTTCTCATCACTGCCATTATTTGCAGGGACATCGCTAAGGTTATGCAGTTATCATTGTGCGTTTTGGTTAGCTGGTTCACAAATAGGGTGATAAATTATTGGAATGGACTCAGTAGACAGGTAGTTAGTGCAGAGTCATTGGGGAGCTTTAAAAGGATGCTAGATAAATTCATGGACGAGGATGAAAAGTGGATGTAGGTAGTGTTAAGTAACAGGAACTACCTCGTGTAGGTCTCGCGGCCTCTTGTAGCTTCCTTATTTTCTCATGTTCTTATGTTTTTCAGGGTATTGTTGAGGTGATGTGCCAGACGGTGCAGGTGGGAGCTGGCACCACCCAGCCCACCACGGAGGGCATCCAGGCAGCCTCCCTCGTCACTATGTAAGCACCTAAATGCCCTTCACAAATGCCCTCCCCTTTCCCCTCACACACACACACACACACACACACACACACACACACACACACACACACACACGCACGCACGCACGCACGCACGCACGCACGCACGCACGCACGCACGCACGCACGCACGCACGCACGCACGCACTCACGCACGCACGCACACGGAGTATGGATTAAGGACAATTTGTCACCAGAGAAGCATATAAACAAGATCACAGGAGATACATATCAGTTGCTGAGGAATATAAGAATGGCATTCAAATATCTGGATGAAGAAATGATCAAGAAATTGATAACATCTCTGATTCGACCAAGGTTGGAATATGCGGCAGTGATTTGGTCACCACATAAAAAGAAGGATATAAGGAAGATTGAGAGAATACAAAGAGCAGCCACAAAAATGGCTCCAAGCCTGAGAGATTTACCATATGAGGAAAGACTTTCAAGACTAAAACTCCCAACTCTTGAGAAAAGAAGAGAAAGGTGAGATTTTATAGCAGTGTATAGAACATCAATGGGTCTGGGAAAAGTTGATAGAGAAGATCTGTTTGTGTGGGACGACAGAAGTACAAGAGGTCATGAGAAGAAATTGAAAAGGACAACATGCAAGAGGGACATAAAAAAATACAGCTTCCCGTATAGAAACATAGAAGCCTGGAACAACCTTGATGCAAAAGTGATTAATGCAAGAAGTATTCAGGACTTCAAAGGCAAACTGGATAATAGTAGATTTGGAGACGGGACAGTACGAGCGTAGCTCTTTTCCTGTATGTTACAACTAGGTAAATACAACTAGGTAAATACACACACAACTTCCCTCATAGAAATGTAGAAGTTTGGAATGGACTAAATGAGGAGGCGCTATCGGCAAAGAATGTGCACCAGTTGAAAGAAAGACTGGATAAATGTAGATACGGAGACGGGACCACACGAGTGTAGCTCAGGCCCTGCAAAACACAACTAGGTAAATACAACTATAGGTACACACACACACTTTATGCAGCCTTTGTTTATGAGGCATGTCTATCCACAAATTTATCACAGAAACATTTAATAATAGCCGCATAAATACAATAATGTTTGTTTACAACTTAGAAAGCCAGCCTTTATAATAGATAGATTATAATAGACAGAGACAGCACAGCAGGCCCACTGAATTAGAGTTGGAAAAACATAAGAACAGTTGACTGTGTCTCATAGAAGAAACCTTAAGGCCCGTCCAGACTAGGGCTCATGAGGCTGGCGGTGAGGCTGGCGGAGTTGAAAATCGAGGTTTTCAACACCGCGCCCGTGGTGCGGAGCGAATCCAACCCTTCTCGATTCGAGGGACGTGTTGTAGTTCTCCAGTGCTGCCCCAGTGATGGTATTATCAAACTACCAGATGAATAAGATGATATTTAGGAAGACTGAACATACCATCATCTTCACGAGACATTACTGCGTGTCATGAATATAAATAAATTACAGTATACTATAGCAAGAATAAGATAATGATACCAAAGCGAAATAGTGCATAAAAAAAAATTCCTCTCTCACCTTTTTTTATTCAACTCCTTGTTATTCATTTAATTTTGCTTGCATTGCATGTTTATTTACTGTCTCGGAAACAACACACTTTTCCGATTCTGACGGTATATGATACGTCTCAATGCAAAATTATTTAGGTGGTCAAAAATTGAAATGAACATCAATCAATCTTGTGACGGAGCGTCGCCTCCCTGCCATGGCGGTGAGGCACAGTCTGGACGCGCAGGTCGTATTTCAACACATCCACCAGCCTCACCGCCAGCCGCATGACCCCTAGTGTGGACAGGCCTTTAGTCTCATACTGTCAATGCCATCTTCTTGTTGACTGATAATGACCATCATGATATCATTTAGGATGTGGAGGAAAGAAGAAAATATGTAGATTTAAGTAGTCCTTTATTTCTTGGAACTTTTTTAGGTCTTTAATTGTTAAGGACGAGAGAGAGAGAGAGAGAGAGAGGAAGTCTTTCTGCTGGTGTATCCTACTTGTGGCTGATAGAATCTCTCTTAGAAACAGTTAGCATGCAAGATATGAGAGAAGAGAGGAATAACAGGGAAGGTAGTGTGTTATGTGTCCTTTATGAGAGAGAAGACAGAGGAACTCATAAAAGATACATAACATACTACTTTCCCTGTTATTTCTCTCTTCTCTCATGTAGAAATAAAATAAGTCATATAAAAAGTAAAAGGGAAATGAGGCTGTTATGTGTTCTTTATGAGTAATGACTTATTACCCTAAATGTTAATTTTGCCTTACAGGAGTAGCTGTGATGGGGAGGCCATGGTGGGGGAGGCGGCGTGTGGCCGGGTGCTGGGGGACCTGGGGGAGGTGCAGTGTGCCGCCTGTGACTACGCCCATGACCGCTGTGCCAAGCTGCTGCATGCCAGGTGAGGCTAGGAATGCTGCACTCATTATGCCATTCACCCTTTGATGGTAATTGTATATGTACTGCTGTTAGGTTAGAGTTGTCTTTTTATTTCTCTTGTGCTAAACTTTTACTCATGTCATTTTGTCGATAATTATATTACTCTTAAGGCGAATTATTTTCAGGACATTTGAAATTTCTAAGTAGAGCTAATGGCTCACAATATTCGTATAGTCTCTCTTCATAAACTACCATCAATGACCTGTGAAATCTTAAAAGCATTACGTTTGCCTGTTGTTACATAGTTCATTGAGTTGCAAGCGAAACTGGTTCACAAATGGGGTGGTAAATGATTGGAATGGACTCAGTCGTCAGGTGGTCAGTACGGAGTCAATAGGGAGCTTTCAAAGGAGGTTAGATAATTTCATGGATGGGGATGAAAGGTGGATGCAGGTAGTGTTAAATAACTGGTACTACCACATATAGGTCTCACGGCCTCTTGTTGCTTCCTTATTTTTTTATGTTCTTATGTTCTTATAGGATATATAAAGGTGTTGCTTCCTTATTTTCTTATGTTCTTATGATATATAAAGGTGTTGCTTCCTTATGTTCTTATGTTCTTACGATATATAAACGAGTATATCCATGTTCACCAGGTCAAGAGAACATGGCCTGGACAAGATGACGGCCAGTGAGTTCCTGACGTTGTCCCGTATTATTGAGAACTTTGTGGCGGACACGGAGAGGGTGTGCGGCCGCAAGAGTACCTCCTTCAGGATGGGCCTCCAGGGACAGGTGAGCTCCTCTACACTCTTACAAAACATCAAAAAGTCAAAAAAAAGTTTCAAAAAAAGTTTTAATGTGAATATTTTTAAAAGAGCTCCCAAATATAATATACGTAAATTACAATAATTACCTAGGGCACATAGTCTAATATAATACATGCATACCTATTCATTCTGTAAACTCATATTTGCATTTTCATCAAGAGGTAGAAGTATCGTATGCACATATTCACATGTACACACACACACACACACACACACTTGCTTGCAGATGTTTCTCACTCAGCACATAATTCACTTGTACATTCACTCAGGTATTCAGCTACAGTGGAAACTCTATAACGGGATAGTTCAGCCAACCCCCTTTCCATTATAGGAAATTTTCCGCTATAGAGAGTGTTTGCTAGAACCCATTGCTTCAGTACCAATTTTCAGGTATTGTGTGTGTTTCGGTGTGGTCTGAAGGCTACACACAGTTGCTACAACACTGTAATCACATTTCTATGCATAAAATATAGCAGTACAAAATATAAATAAGTATATGTGTAATTGATGGTAAAAAGTCACTCTAAATTCCGGGGATCAGCACTTCTGTGCAGAATTATGCCTGGCACGTGTAACCATGCAGGCGTATAATGGAAAATTGTTCTCTATTACAAAAAATATCGTTATAGGGAATTTTCATAACGGAATAGAATTTTTCTGCTATAGAGAGTTTATGAACCAAGGAGATGGAGGAGACTAATGAGACCTCTCTAAACAAATAGATGAATATGATGATGACACGGTAAATCTGTAACAAAAAGGTAAATAAATAATGTACTCTTCTCCACACAGGCCACCCGGTTTGTGGCGCGTTTCCACGAGGAACGAGATGCTCGGTACAAACTCAACATGAACAACGAGAGGTGGCGGGCCGTCCATGCGCCGCCAGACCTGCAGCGCCTCCTGGACCACATCTCAGCCACAGGTCAGCCACTCTCTATACTGTTCACTATACTGTATCTATATATATACTGTATCTATACTGTCTTTATACTATCCACTATCTCTGCACCCTACCCTTCCCCTTTCCCTCACTTTTCCAGCCACACTGTACTATACCCTACCCCCTTAATCTTATGGTATGTAGCATTGAAGATAGAATTAGATACAGCAGGATTAGAGGATCATAATATCATCTTTTTATTTCTCTGTCCTTTCTTTTACCTGAACAGATACTCTAGTCACTCCACCAGCAACCAAACCTGATAGCGTCTCCCCAACCACCACCACCACCACCACCACCACCCTCACCAATGATAGCAACCACACCACAAATGGCGTCACTGAGCACAGCGATGGTAGTGGTGCCCATAGTGGTGGTGGTGGAGGAGGAGGTGGAGTGATGGTAGGGGGGGAAGATTATGTAGTGGTGGGGGTTTGTGTGGTGGTGGTTCGACTAGTGGTGGAGTACAGTGAATGCGCGGCCACCCTCCGCCTGGCAGCACTGCAGCTCCTGACGCGGCTCACTGACGTGCTCAGGAGGTTCAACACTGACACTTGCAGGTATGAACATAAGAACATAAGAAAATAAAGTAGCTACAAGAGGCTGTATTATGTATGGCACTCTTAAACCCTTGAGGCCCAGAGCATAATTTCCATTATAATTTGGCTTCCATTACACAATTTTTAGTGAATATAAGCAATATTTTATAGATATGACCTGTTTAGTATCCTTAGTTTAGTATCCTCCCTTGAGACCCAGAACGTAATTTCCATTGTAATTTGGGTGCCATTAGACGATTTTTAGTTAATGTAAGCAATGTTTTATAGATATGACCTGTTTTGTATCCTTAACGACTAACTAATTTGGTATATTAAGTGACTTTTCTTAATTTTATGGCTCGACAACATACAATTTTTTATAGCAAAGGAAAGGTCTGGGCGTGAAGGGGTTAAGGATGTTATATAAAGTCTATAAAGCCTCTATGTACTATATCTGGGCACTACTTCACCTCTCTCTTGTCCTCAGTCTTGTTTCAGTAGGTCATGTGTGAGCTCTCCTATATGTATTTCTTCATATATTAATTTCATTTATGTAGTTACTAAATTTTAGGTTATAACAATACATTCCTGTTGTTGATGATCAGGATTTGTGGTTGTAGTAGTAGTAGTAGTAGTAGTAGCAGCAGCAGCTATAGTGTATAGTAGTATAGCTATAGTTTAGGTTATAGTTTATTCTAGCTCATTCTTTTCACCCCCAGCATTCATTTCCTTCATGTCTGTCTCCCTGTGCCAAAAACGGAAGCAAGTTTTCTCAGCATTTTCTCCTGTGTGTTTTTCTGTATGCCCTTATAGTATTGATTACTCATCCCATTACTCCCTGTATTGACTTATTCCCCACCCTGAAAAGTGAAGAATAGAAACAGAAAAAGAGTTCCAGAGTTTACCAGTGAAGGGGATGAAAGAGTGAAGATACTGGTTACCTCTTGTATTAGGGAGATGGATGGATTGACTTATTCCCCACCCTGCAGGCTGCTCATTGAGGCTGGAGCCGTGGCCCTGGGACTCAAGACCATCACCACCCGTAACCTGGCCCTGGCGTGGCGCTCCCTGCAGCTGCTCCTCACCCTCATGCCGCGCCTCAACACACACTTCGCCGCCCTCCTCAAGCCTTCCATTGTGGAGAAAAATATTGATCAGGTGTGTTATTGGAGGTTTGGAACATCATTGTATTCTGTAACTTTCTATTTACATGTAGCCCCAGCCATGAATCCTATGCATGTAGGAAGTAGTATAGTACTGTATAATGTTCCCTCTCCGTTTCATATTTTCATAATATTTCTTATTAATTAAGTATCGATTCAAAAGCTTTAGAAAAGCAGGAAATCAAAGCTATAGGACGGTAGTCTGAAGGATTATAATGGTCACCCTTCTTAGGAACAGGTTGGATGTGAGCAAACTTCCAGCAAGAAGGAAAGGTGGAAGTAGATAGACATAGACGGAAAAGTTTGACCAGGCAGGGTGCAAGCACAGAAGCACAGTTTTTGAGAACAATAGGAGGGACTCCGTCAGGACCGTCAGCCTTCCGAGGATCTAGGCCAGAAAGGGCAAAGAAAACATAATTATGAAGGATCTTAATAATAGGGATAATATAGTTAGAGGGTGGAGGAGAAAGAGGAACAAACCCTTCATCAACCAAAGGGGAATTTTTAGCAAAGGTTTAAGCAAAGAGTTCAGCTTTAGAAATAGATGAGACAGCCGTGGAGCCATCTAGGTGAAGCATAGGAGGGAAAGATGAAGAAAAGTTGTTAAAGATGTTATTAGCTAGAAGCCAGAAAGTACAAGTAGGTAAATACCATAATCGTAATCCTTCCACCACTGTAGGTAACAAGGGACTACAAACTGCACTGTGAGGCCATTGAAGAGAAGATTGTGGGCGTGATGAGTGACACACTGGAGCGCCAGCTGTCCACCTGGGAGGCACGGTCCCCTGTGCCTTCCCCCTCCTTCAGCGGCATCCTCAAGGCCCTCACCAAGCTGCACGAGGCTGTCTCAGGCGTCCTACCCCCCCAGCAGGTACGCACACCTAACCAAGAAAAATATATAAAGAAACTATCCTTACACTTAACCTTGCCCTGCCACACCATACAGAGGGAAGAACCTGTTGTTTTATTTCCCTTTGTAATAGTATTTTATTTTATTTTATTTTGTTTACATCACTAAGGACTGGCCAAGGGAAGGAAAAAAGAAGTAGCAAAAAACCCGCTTGTGACTTTGGTGACTTTGTTTGCAGTATTGATTAACTTATGGATATAATGATGTCGTGTTTGGAGTTTTTGCTAGAATTATTAGGGGCATGCAGTCAATGATGTACTTACCGGGATATTGTTTGGAAGGTGGACGGCATACTCTTAACAAATTCAATTGTCCTCCATTGCCCCCCCTACCAAAAAAAAAAAAAAAAAAAGTATCATTGTAGCTTTTCTTTATTTAGATAATGATTTGTGCGATGATGTTTGATTAGGGTTCTGTCTGAAGCTGAAGGATTAATTATATGTGTATGTCTTGTTTACGTGTCTTTTGCAACCAAGTTAATATGTCTATGGGAAGAACTTCTTAAACTTTTCATGTTTTCTTTATATTGCAAGAAATCATAGACTAGTGTGATTTGAAGCTTTCATTTTTTACTTATTGCCATTTATGTTGCTCCTGTGTTATTCAATGGCTGATGTTGATGATGGTTGCTGTCATGGTTTTTTTTTATGTAGGCCCACTTGGTTTTTTTAAGTAGGCCTACCTGGGGTTTTAAGTAGGCCTACCTGTTTTTTTAGTAGGCCTACCTCGGTTTTTTAAGTAGGCCTACCTGGGGTTTTTAAGTAGGCCTACCTGGGTTTTTTTAAGTAGGCCTACCTGGGTTTTTAAGTAGGCCTACCTGGGGGTTTTAAGTAGGCCTACCTGGGTTTTTAAGTAGGCCTACCTGGGTTTTTTTAAGTAGGCCTACCTGGGTTTTTTTTAAGTAGGCCTACCTGGGTTTTTTAAGCAGGCCTACCTGTTTTTTTTAAGTAGGCCTACCTGGGTTTTTAAGTAGGCCTACCTGGGTTTTTTTAAGTAGGTCTACCTGGTTTTTTAAGTAGGCCTGCCTCGGTTTTTTAAGTAGGCTTACCTGGGTTTTTCAGTAGGCCTACCTGGGGTTTTTTAAGTAGGCCTACCTGTATTTTTAAGTAGGCCTACCTGGGTTTTTTTAAGTAGGCCTACCTGGGTTTTTAAGTAGGCCTACCTGGGTTTTTAAGTAGGCCTACCTGCGTTTTTAAGTAGGCCTACCTGTGTTTTTAAGTAGGCCTACCTGTGTTTTTAAGTAGGCCTACCTGGGTTTTTTAAGTAGGCCTACCTGGGTTTTTAAGTAGGCCTACCTGGGTTTTTAAGTAGGCCTACCTGGGGTTTTTTAAGTAGGCCTACCTGGGTTTTTTTAAGTAGGCCTACCTGGGTTTTTAGAATCGTCACCACTTACGTAATTGTGTTGTCTGCAGTACATTACAGTTTACTAGTGAAAGGGATGAAAGGGTAAAGATACTGATTAACTCTTGCATTAGGAAGATGAACAGAATAGGGAATAGGGCTGTGGTTATGATGATCCTCACATGAAAGGTTTTTATGATAGCTTTTACTTTATGTTTGTTGTTTATCATTACAGAATACAGCTTTTACCTAATGTTTGTTGTTTATCATTACAGAATACAGCTTTTACCTAATGTTTGTTGTTTATCATTACAGAATACAGCTTTTACCTAATGTTTGTTGTTTATCATTACAGAATACAGCTTTTACCTAATGTTTGTTGTTTATCATTACAGAATACAGCTTTTACCTTATGTTTGTTGTTTATCATTACAGAAATACCAGCTGTTTGAGAAGATAACCGGGTCTCTCAAGAAGAAACTGAAGACACACTTGGTGAGGTTGAATGTGTCCTCAGTCGGCACTCAAAGCTGGTGAGTGTCATGTTGGTGTCTTTACCTAGAGTCGCCGCACATTCACTCCTTGAGGCCCAGAACGTAATTTCCATTGTAATTTGGGTACCATTAGTTAATTTATAGTGATTATAAACAATATTTTATAGATATGACCAAAGACTACTTTGTCTTAGTAATCTTTGATATGACCTGTTTAGTATCCTTGTCCACTAGCTAATTTAGTATATTTAAGTTACTTTTCGTTATTTTATGGCTAACAACAGACGATTTTATATAGCAAAGGAATTATCTGGGTGTGAAGGGGTTCAGCTGGCAAAAATTGGCCCCCTTCCCTCACCCCTTCCAAACACACGGGATTGGCTGGGATATGTGGTGTTGGGTGAGAATGCCTACTCCCAAGTTTCACCCTAAAGCCCCAACACCTCAGCCAATCCCGTGCGTTCGGAAGGGGGGAGTGAAGAGGCCCAATTATCGCCCGTTTAACGTGCGGCGACTATAGTTGTGGTATACAGGGCCTGAGCTATACTTTTGTGTTCTTGTCTCCGTATCTATGTTTATTAAGTTTTCCTTGAATTAATGCATGCTTTTTACTTATTTCTTTTTGTCACCTGTGTCTCTAACTAAATGTTCCTTGTTTATTCTATCTGGATCTCCATTTGCCTTTATTTCTCTGTTTTTTCTCTAACTAAATTTTCCTTGTTTATTCTATCTTTCTTCTATCTATCTTTATCTATATTTATAGGAACTATCACGTGTAGGTCTCGCAGCCTCTTGTAGCTTCCATATTTTCTTATGTTATGTTCTTATCTGGATCTCCATTTGCCTCTATTTCTCTGTCTCTCCATCAGATTAGTCTCAGTCACTCATTAACCCCATGACTGTCTCCCTGCAGGGTTGTGACCAGTGAGTTGACCTTCTACTTCAATCACCTGGACAGTCTGGGGCTGAATGGGGTGGTGACACAGGAGCAGTTTACACAAGGACTTTGGCCACTGCGGTGAGCCCCTTCCTTAGTTTCCTCCCAGTTTCTTCATATTCTTCATTGTGCAGTCCATCAGGGGGACCGCAAGCACAAAACCATGAGCCAATGCTTCGTGGTTGTGGGTGTGAAAGGAAAGTGTGTGTCTGGGGGACTTGCATCTTCAGTCTGATTGTGGGGTTGTATCATCACTATCATTGTACGTATGAAGCTGTTGTCATCATCATTGTCTTTGTCATCATAGTGTCATCATCAATATCACTACTGGACTTGGGGGACTGAACATGGGCACTTTATGTTGTATTATCTTGATTAGGAAGCTGGTCTAAGCAATAATAATGAATTGAATATAGTGTTGAAATGGTAGGGAAGTTATTCAAGCGAAAATGTAAGCTGCTCTGGACTCTGTTCAAACTTTGGGTTAAAGTGACAGAAAAAGATATGCTACACTCTAATCAGTATATTGAAAGGACACAATTTTGTTTATATTGAAGATTTACCTGTTTTTACCCTGTTTCTTTCTTTTTTGTCTAGCCCTTTCAGTTGAATGTTGTTCTGCTAAATATCACCTTTTCATTTTCCTAGCTTTTATCTACCTTGGATCTCAGCTTTTCTTAAGTTGGCATACCAAGGCTGTGTCTCCAGTAAATCTGTTCTGTTATTGTCATGCCACATGGGAGAGGTGCCACGGGAATCCAGAGAGTAGGAGGTGTGATGCAGCAGGTGTGACTTCTATTCTGCATTCGATAAGTTATAATGGGCTGTACACTCTGCATTGATTTGTAAATATTTGTTGACATAAACCTGTATTATATAAAGAAACATTTGTCATAATGTTTAGTCCCTAGGTTTTGATTGCCTCATTTCTGGAGAGGCAAGTCGTGGGTTATATTTGTGTTGAGAGTAAGATTAAGAGATTTCTGTTGAAGACTACGAAAGAGCATAAGAACAATACTGAAAGCAGTTTTATGGGTTAGGTGGCCCGTGCGATGAGATAGCAGATCAAATGCATCATATCTAGGACCAGTTGTTTGCTTATCATCAGTGAGCAACATTGCAGATAAAGGTTCATTGTGTAGGCCAGTGTGGGAATTAACCCCTTCACGCCCAGATCTTTTCTTTGCTATAGAAAATCAATGTTGTCGAGCCATAAAATTAAGAAAAGTAACTGAATATACCAAATTAGTTAGTCGACAAGGATACTAAACAGGTCATATCTCTAAAATATTGCTTATATTCACTAAAAATTGTCTAATGGTGGCTAAATTACAATAGAAATTACGCTCTGGGCCTCAAGGGGTTAAAGTTTATCATGAGTGGGTGGAAATGAGCAAGGCTAGGTTTAGTAAGTGTCTCAGGTTGTCCCTATTTTTCCATATGCCGTGAAAAGTGGACTCAGACTTTTCCAGTTTTGTGGCAACAGAGCCCTGACACCACATGGGGAGCTGTGTGCTATAGGAAGGTGAAGAACGACGCCATTTTCAATCAATTTGTCAGTTGAGTCATGTGAGAGCAGCCTATTGATTAAGGAGCAAGATTAAGATTAAGCAAGGAGGATAATGGATACGCTGACCTGTTTCTAAGTTATAATACGTACCTTCTCCTTTGTTCATTGCATTTGTATCGGTTGCAGACACAGGGAGGTCTTGTGACATGTTAGGGAAGCTTAACTTGAGTATGTATCTATAGAGTTCGTTGAATCATCAATAATATTTTCTTTTTTTCTTTTCATTTACATTTATCACCTTGTGTAGGATCTGTGCGTGTGTATAATATCTTAGCCTTCGAGCAAAACCTGATCTAACATAATGGATTTTACCGAGTCATTCTTGTTATCAATTGACGCTTGTCTTCCACTAATGCACATTCTGCTTAGAGTGATTGTTAATACATCCTTCTTTCTTTCTTGCTAAGACATACCCTCTTGATGGGATAGGTTCTCCCACCCAGATATATTCTTTCACAAAGACTTGTTCACATGTTAAAAGTAATGTTATGCATTCTGGTTCATAGAGGAGTTTTTCTCGTCACCAAGGCTCTGCTTTAGGGGATCAGATGATGGTGTCATTTTGAAGTACCGTATATGTCGGCCGACAAGTTGACGGTGCGTATGAGTCGACCCCTAAATTTTGAGGTGTTAATTCAGGTTTAGGACTATATGTGCCTCATAAGTCGCCCCCCCAAAGATAGAAGCAAAAGCACCTCAAGAAAAAACAGTTCTTTAAAAAAAAATAGCTACCCTGCTACACCTCAATGCTGTAAACCACAGTATGGTAGGTACTCAACTCAGTGTGTGAGTAGATGAGTGACACTTCCACTTCACATATTTTTCTATAACCCCTCCCCTTTTTATGCTTGCCATAGTGCCATATGACCTCTGATGTCTGGCACATTCACCTTTTTTGGCATTAAATCAATCAATCAATCCACTTCACATGCAGTCAGGTGAGTGAGTGATATATATACGGTACATGTACATTCATTTTTTTCTCCTGATAAGCAAAACAGACATGCATATCCTATGGGAGTTGTTGGTGCAGTGTTGCAGAGGCTTAATAACATCTCCACATTCCTCACAGGGGAAGAGAGGTACTCATGGTTGATCCAAATTGAGTCTACACAAGTTAATCAGGTTTTTAAGGTGAATAGCACATTACTTTCATGAAGGTAGGAGGCAGAAGTATTGCATCACATGGTATAATTTTCTGAAGTGTATTATCCCATTAATCTTAATTCACACAGAACAACAAGTACAGTACAGGGTAGTAGGGGGGTTCTGATGGGGAGCAAGCAAAGCGAGCAAAGTGAGAGGTAAGGAACTTGATTGCCTTCTGGTGTGTTTGCCTGGTGGTCGCCTCACAGATCCCCTGCTTCCTTATTCTTCCCCCTCAGCATCGGTACTGCTGCCTGTGCCCTCTGCCCCGCCGTCCATTAATTTTACTCCATTGGTTTGTTTGATTTTTGAAGAATTTGATTATCGGAGATTAACGCTTTTGTTTACTTTGTTGCTTTAATTTTTTTCCGAACATTTTATGAGTACAAAGCTTATTCTGATCAATAGGTCTGCAATTTTAGGAATCAGTTACATGAAATAATTTTATTTTCATTTCCAATCTGGTCATAAGTTATTCAAGATGTAAATATGTATACTACACTAGCTATGTCATACAGAAATGTTTTTCTTTGAACACAAATACCCATATCAAGCAAGGTACACGGCATGAGTCAATGTACATAAGTACGTACATATTACTGAGAGTGAGATTAATGTTGATGTTTGCTGATGGGACATGATAATATAGTTTATCTTCTTATAGATGATTTGTTGTGTTTGCATTCATTCATCTTAGAGGGGTGGACATTTTTATTACTTGTCCGTTAAGTTTTGAGACATATATGATGCAATGTTTGTGTGTGCATGCATACATATACAGAGAAAGAGAGAGAGAGGAGAGAGAGAGAGAGAGATATGAGTGTTTAGCCTGAGAGGATTAATGAGAATGAAGTTGTGGAAATGAAGAGCTCCGTGTTTCTAGCTTTTGATGGAGATGGTTTCAGGAGGCATGACTGCTAGTCTTCCACTCCTACTAGGTTGCAAGATCACAAATAATGGAGGATCAGAGAATAATTAAGAGTAGTTATATAGATCCAGAATAGAAGCTGCAAAAGTGAGAGGAAGACCAAGAAAGGGATGGAGATATTGTTACAAGGAAGCATTGAGTCCCAGGGGTTGTAGTGTCCAGAAGGATGAAAGGTGTGTTTGGGACAGATTGAGTTGGTGTGATGTCGTCTATAGGGGTACGTTGCGCGTGATGTGGTCTATAGGCGTACATTGAGCCACATAGATCTGTGACCTTCAGCAGTGTAAAGAGGCCAGGGTAAATCCGTGGCCCTGGAGCCTTGCTGGGGTAATATCTTGAAGTGATTTATTTCAAGTTCCGTTTTATCAAAGGTTGTGTAGGAGTTGAGTTTGAACATTTTTTGAGGTTTGTAAATTGTTTTGAATGTTTTTGAAAACTCTGCCTTTAGTTCTGTACATGATGAAGGCTGGAGAACTTCCCATGTGTGCGACATCAATTTCATATTGGTGATTTTAGTTTCCTTTTGAGTCTAACACATGTGTCCATACAGCAAGAAAACCACGCATACTTTTACTATTATCCTAGCTGAACATTAACATCAAGAGCTTAAAAAGAAGTACAATATGTTACAGTAATATTTTCACCTGTTCTTGTTGCACCATTGTAAAATGTTAGCATGAATGGATGTGAATGATATAATGAAGGCCAGCTGCCACTATAGGTGGAAATAATGCACTAATCCCACAAGACTATAAATATCAAGTAATTTCAGAACAGTTTAATACCATTTCACCTCACTCATGACTTATATAAATGTTCATGCTTTAATTTTTTACACATCAGCAGAAATAACCTTTTCGTAAGCATATTCTGCATATAAGTAGAAAATTAAGCTAGACTTGAACCTACCGAAATTTCAGGGATGTAAAACTCTTCCTTAACAGATTAGCCACAGCATCCCACCACATGTTATTGTGATTTTCAGCTGATGTCAATAAGAAGTAGTTGAAGACAGCAACCTGTATGGTGATGATTTCAACGCATACCATTTGTAAGAGAGAGAGAGAGAGAGAGACGAGAGCGAGAGCGAGAGAGAGAGAGAGAGAGAGACCACATTCCTTGTTTAAGCCAACCAAGCATTTACATTGTATTATTACTGTATGATCAAACTTTCATTGTACAATTTTGATCTTTGTAAGAGCTCAGTATTTTGTTGTTTTCTAGGGATATTATCAAATATTTCCCTACCAAAACATTCCACAGACATGGAGTGAGAGAAAATAAAGATGTTAAGTCATGAATTTAGAGTCTTCATCGGGTTGGGTGAGTTATAAAGCTGTGATACTCTAAATGATAAGTTGCACCACACAATATTTTATCCTTCTCAGAAACTTTAATGAAACAGACATGAAACACATACATACACACACCAGGAAGTGTATCATCTCATGTTGTCACGCACACCTATGTAGACCTTGTTTAACACACCAGTTGCGTTCCTGGAAAATCGTGTGTCAAGTAAAAAATGTGTTAAACGAATCCTATGTTCCCTTTGATTTCTTTAACATTTTAAACAACTTTGTGTCAGTTTGATTTTTTTGTGCATCAAGCAAATTTGGGTAGGCTATACGTATATATATTTTTTTTTGCGTAACAACATTTTCGTAAAGCGAGGTTGCATTATAGGAGGTCTAGGTAAATGATAGGAATAGTAACACGATGGTACTGAGAGAGACAGAGAGAGGAGAGTAATGAAATAGTAATATGTTTATTGATTGTAATGCCAAAAAAACGGGAAATGTGCCAGAGTAATATGTGTATTGTGAGCATAAGAAGGCCTCCTGATGAACAATTGTCGTACAACAGCAGGATCTTAGTCATAGATTTGATCTCCTCTGGTCATAATATTTTGCTGCTCTTTTCCCCATCATCACCCCGGAAAGTGATTTGTTGTTGATGTTTTTATCTAACTTTTCTTCCTTCTTTTCTTCTTCTGTTGATGTTTTTATTTTACTTTTCTTCCTTCTTTTCTTTCTTCCTTCTTTTCTTCTTATGTTGATGTTTTTATTTAACTTTTCTTCCTTCTTTTCTTTCTTCCTTCTTTTCTTCTGTTGATGTTTTTATTTAACTTTTCTTCCTTCTTTTCTTCTTAACTTCTTTTCTTCTTCTGCTGATGTTTGTATTTAACTTTTCTTCCTTCTTTTCTTTCTTCCTTCTTTTCTTCTGTTGATGTTTTTATTTAACTTTTCTTCCTTCATTTCTTTCTTCCTTCTTTTCTTCTTCTGCTGATGTTTTTATTTCACGTTTCTTCCTGTCTGTGATGCATCTTTCAGAATATTCCAGACATTGCCGTATTTGTACAAGATGTAAAACTTGCTAAGGGAGTATTATAGGCTACAGCTTAGAGAGATTGTTACGCTTATTTTACTGCAACATGATGAACAGAATATTGTAAACTTAAGAAAAATATCTGACTCAAGATGTAGGTATAATATTTGACAATGGACACTGCACAAGGAACAATGTACTTATTGGGGAAGGGTATTATGCTCATGGAAATATATAATACAATGTGATGAGAAATACCATTATTCTGATACTAATTTTGTACCTTCAATGCAATATCACCGATTAATATTAGGTCAGGTTTCTTCCCAGATGTTTGTATGCAATTGCTCCTCCCACCTCCAGACATATTTCTTTCCAACCCTCTATTCTATTCTATTCTATTCTATTATATTCTATCTCTTTGTTATAGTTCATTTATCTCGTTATTCTCTTATAAATTCCCTCTATTCTATTCTATTCTCTTTCTTATAGTTCATTTATCTTGTTACAGTATTCTCTTATAAATTCCCTCTATTCTATTCTATTCTCTTTGTTATAGTTCATTTATCTCGTTATTCTCTTATAAATTCCCTCTATTCTATTATATTCTCTCAGTTATAGTTAATTTATCTCGTTATTCTCTTATAAATTCCCTATTCTATTCTATTCTCTCAGTTATAGTTCATTTATCTCGTTATTCTCTTATAAATTCCCTCTATTCTATTCTATTCTCTCAGTTATAGTTCATTTATCTCGTTATTCTCTTATAAATTCCCTCTATTCTATTATATTCTCTCAGTTATAGTTAATTTATCTCGTTATTCTCTTATAAATTCCCTCTATTCTATTCTATTCTCTCAGTTATAGTTCATTTATCTCGTTATTCTCTTATAAATTCCCTCTATTCTATTCTATTCTCTCAGTTAATAGTTCATTTATCTCGTTATTCTCTTATAAATTCCCTCTATTCTATTCTATTCTCTCAGTTATAGTTCATTTATCTCGTTATTCTCTTATAAATTCCCTCTATTCTATTCTATTCTCTCAGTTATAGTTCATTTATCTCGTTATTCTCTTATAAATTCCCTCTATTCTATTCTATTCTCTCAGTTATAGTTCATTTATCTCGTTATTCTCTTATAAATTCCCTCTATTCTATTATATTCCCTCTGTTATAGTTCATTTATCTCGTTATTCTCTTATAAATTCCCTCTATTCTCTCAGTTATAGTTCATTTATCTCGTTATTCTCTTATAAATTCCCTCTATTCTATTCTATTCTCTTTGTTATAGTTCATTTATCTCGTTATTCTCTTATAAATTCCCTCTATTCTATTCTATTCCCTCTGTTATAGTTCATTTATCTTGTTATTCTCTTATAAATTCCCTCTATTCTATTATATTCTCAGTTATAGTTCATTTATCTCGTTATTCTCTTATAAATTCCCTCTATTCTATTCTATTCCCTTTGTTATAGTTCATTTATCTCGTTATTCTCTTATAAATTCCCTCTATTCTATTCTATTCCCTTTGTTATAGTTCATTTATCTCGTTATTCTCTTATAAATTCCCTCTATTCTATTATATTCCCTGTTATAGTTCATTTATCTTGTTATTCTCTTATAAATTCCCTCTATTCTATTATATTCCCTCTGTTATAGTTCATTTATCTTGTTATTCTCTTATAAATTCCCTCTATTCTATTCTATTCTCTTTGTTATAGTTCATTTATCTCGTTATTCTCTTATAAATTCCCTCTATTCTATTCTATTCCCTTTGTTATAGTTCATTTATCTCGCTATTCTCTTATAAATTCCCTCTATTCTATTCTATTCCCTCTGTTATAGTTCATTTATCTCGTTATTCTCTTATAAATTCCCTCTATTCTATTCTATTCCCTTTGTTATAGTTCATTTATCTCGCTATTCTCTTATAAATTCCCTCTATTCTATTATATTCCCTCTGTTATAGTTCATTTATCTTGTTATAGTATTCTCTTATAAATTCCCTCTATTCTATTCTATCATCAGACAGATTGCAACAACGGTTTCTGTATAGCTCACGTCACAGTGAAACAAGCACAGTGTAGGCCTATGTATAACCTGTTTTTATTGCCAGTCAGTCATTTGCCATCACCTCCACGATCATTATCACTTCATCTTAACCCCTTCACACCCAGATCTTTCCTTTGCTATAAAAAATGTATGTTGCCGAGCCATAAAATTAAGAAAAGTCACTTGATATACCAAATTAGTTAGTCGACAAGGATAAACAGGTCATATCTATAAAATATTGCTTATATTCACTAAAAACTGTCTAATGGCACCCTAATTACAATGGAAATTACGTTCTGGGCCTCAAGGGATTAAACTCATTTCCTTCATCAGTCGTGTTATGTGGCAGAAAAGAAGTCATGGAAATGTTTACATATTCAGCATGTACAGAGATCATTTCATCACTGACTTTTTCACAGCCTTCCACAAATAATGCAGACCAAGTTGAAGGCTGAAATGTGTGTATGTGTGTGTGTGTGTGTGTGTGTAAAGAGAGACATTGTATTTGAATAATATTATACAATCCCACTTCAGTTATTGACCCATTCATTGCCTTTTTATACATTCATATTTTTGTGTATGTATCACCTTTCATCTTTCACTCGATCCACCTCTTGTTGATTCTCTTGTAGTTTCCTTATTTGCATTCTTATTTTTCTGTCTTTCTTATTTTTTTTCTTTCTTATTTTTCTTTCTTTCTTTTTTTCTTATGTTCTTCCTATGTTCATATTCTCGATCTTTCACTGACCAAGAACAAACTTCAAATCAGTTTCTCCTCTTCTCTACAACAGCAGATTGTCTCTTTCTATCGTCTACATTCCATTCCTTAATTTGTTTATTGTAATTACCGTATATTTCCTTTCTCTCGTCTCGTCATGTGTTGGTAGTCAATTCCTTTTAATCTTTCCAAGTCCTTCAACTCTAGCACCATCTTAATTGATACTCTTTGTATAACTACTTATATACTTCTCTAGCACCATCTTTCTAGCTACTCTTTTACTAACTACTACTTCTCTAGCACCATCTTAATTGCTACTATTTGTATTCTTTCCAATTTCATCACGTGTGTCTACATATGCTGGGACCACACTATTCCTGCATACTTTGGTTTAGGTTAATCATTGGGGTAATTCATCACATCTTTATATAAGAAGTGTATTGTCATCTTTGTGTTCATATTTATGTGTGTGTGTGTGTGTCCAGTCACCAAGAAGAAGCATTACAGTCAGTGTGGGTCAGCATAGATACTTTATTCTCTTACTGTCTTCTTTATAGGGATTGGCCTGTCTTCTTCTGTTGATGTTTTTATTTTACGTTTCTAACTGTCTTTGATGCATCTTTCAGAATATTCCAGACATTGCCGTATTTGTACTAAGCGGGCTCTTTGTGACCTCTTGTTTTTTTTGCTCTTGGTCAGTCCTTTGTGATGTAAAAAAAAAAATAGTGGTATTGGCAGGAATATTGATGCAGAAAGTGCCCCAGATGACACTGATGACGACATGATGGCATTTAGGATTTTATTTCATTGTGTCTTTCATTATCATGCACTTATTTATATTCGTATTGGTGATATAATGTTTTGTAAATATATTTAACAGTAGGGAGAAAAGTATAATACAAACTTACAAACTGCCAATTTTTCATCTTCCATAACATACTTGTGCTCACTATGATATTGTATAACCTTGTATACAAAGTCATCATTATTGATTTTATTGTTTATCACGTGAGTTAGATGACATTTGTTTAGAAGTTGTTCAAGGGTGAGACAAAAATGTAATTAAGATTTTGTCATGGGATCATCACATTCGCATCATACACATAAAATAGTTTGAGTGGTGGCGTGTGTCTGTCTGCCTGTACATAAGTGGTTCTCATTATTGATTTTTAGGATTTAAGGACATTTCTAAGATTCTCTTTGATATACACCACATGAGCTTCATTTATCACGTCACTTTGTCGCGTTCCCTGACATGCTACCATAAATTTTCCTTTTCATAGCATTCACTTAATTTCCTTGGGTTTCAGTAAATTCTAGTTTTTTTCGTGTATGTGAATTTACAAACATACGCATATATAGTGTGCACTGCTGTACCATTTCTTTAAATATCTTTGTAAAAAAAAAATTGCAAGACTGAATTATTCACATATGTAGTTTAGTGGTACACTGTTAACACTTCCTTATGTACATACAGTTCCTTTCATGACTTGTTGCAAATTATATAGTATACTTAGTTTATAAATTTCATTATCTAATCATAGTTTCTTTACATATTTTGTAGAGATTCCCTACTAGCTTATGTATGTGGCACTCATGAGTTTGATGGATTTAATGAACACAAGACCTTGGGATCCGAGCAGCCTTATTATCACTCCACATCAGAAAATTACCAATGACTCTTAGTGTAGCCTACCTACTGCCACTCTCGTGAATCATCTTGTGGCTGTATTATCACAGCACCGTATGTGTGTTTGTATGTACCCACATGATACATGTGCACACACACACACACACATAGCAAGTGAAGAGAAGGACCTTGGAGTAATAATTTAAGACAGGGGCGTGTTTAGGATCCAGAAACATTGGAGACCTAGCCCAGCCTAGAGATCTTTAGATTTTTACCGGATAATTTTCAATATATTTAAGAGTATAAGGAATAGATGACTTGTGAATATAGAATGATGCACGAATATATTATGTAGAATAGCAAGCACATGCCCCCCCCACTGGCCTGGCTTCCGTATTCTGTATAATGCTCTAATACCCACCACCGATCGGATCTTAGAATATACCCTTCTATGTGGCATCAGAGTGGCCCCTCAGGTGCCCCCCCCCCCTCCTTGATAGATACCTAGAAACACGACCACTCCATACCTACTGCAAACCTACATACCTGACCACGACATACCTACGCCACTGCTAACAAAACAAACCAGTCCTTTAACAACCCACAAAATACGTAGCAAAAAAAAAAAAAAAAAAAAAAAATAATATACTACCCACAATCCTCTACGACGCTGTTAATGAATTCGAAGCACTATCGAACTCTATCAATATAAGCTTTAAAAAAAGGACTACAAAACTACACCAACACTATTACTAACTCCCATTTACTAACATTTAAGATTTAGATAACGTTACAGGTCAAGAATTATTGGTCAAAGGTCAACTGGTAAGGGCGTGGGAAGGAAATAAGGGAAAGTTTTAGTGTTTCGAAGCAGTGTTGAGTTCCTTGAGTAATCCGGTACGATCAACAGTCGAGGGCGAGCCGACAAAGAGACGGGATGTGTGTGCAGGCAGCTGGGAGGAGGAAGAGGATGTTTTTTGGCCAAACAACACTTTATTTGGTTGCATTTCTTCATATGTCTGCTGCATACGTAAGTTAAGTAGAGAGAGAAAGGGAGGGAGTGGAAGAGAGAGTGAGATGAATGAGTGGGCAGTGGCCGCGTGGCTGATCTGGGAGGTGGCCACGGACCACGGGCCACGGCCAATGGACCCTACCCATAACTACGTCACGGTTTGTTTACATCGGTGCATTATGGGGATAAGGCGGGGTCGCCGCGGGTGGACTTACGAAGGGAAAACTACGGCGATGGAAGAATTTAGTTATTTTGCGCGAAATTGATATTCCAGGTGCTATATTACTGTGCTCTGTTCTCGCTGACAACACTATAGAGAAGACCTGAGGTAATGGCTGATGTGCAGAGGCTTTTAAACCAAGAAAACAGTCATAACAGAGCCTCGTCAAAAGGTAAGCAACTGGTAGGTACGTAATGTGTCCCTACCACTTGCTTACTTCTTAATGAGACTCTGCTGTGACTGTTTTCCTGGTTTAGAAGCCTTTGCACATCAACCATCACCTCAGGTCTTCTCTATGTTGTCAGCGAGCACGGAAATATAGCACCTGGAATATCAATCTCGCCCAAAACAACTCTAAATTTCTTCATCGTCGTAGTCTTCTCTTTGTAGGTTGTACATATTCATGGTTATGATAGTATTAAAATACCTTATTAATTGAGTTCCTTTTGTTGTCTTTCCTCATAATAAGTAGTGGTACATCATGGTTTAAGTGTTACTTGACGAGCCAATGAATACTTTTGAGTCTATACCAACATCACCAACCTTTGCTTTGATTTATCTTATTACTCCATCCATAAACAAGTTGCATAACCACCGTGACATTACCCATCCTATTGGTACCTGGTACTGTCGTCTACCGATATTTTTATCCCTACGCAAATCGGGAAAACTCGCCGACGGTAATGGCTAGGTTAGATTTTGCTTTGATTTATCTTATTACTCCATCCATAAACAAGTTGCATAACCACGGTGACATTACCCATCCTTGCCTCATGGTACCTGGTACTCTCGTCTACCGAAATGCTCGTCCCTACACAAATCGGGGAAAACTCGCCGACGGTAATGGTTAGGTTAGGGGTAATAATGGACGAGAGTTGCGCGGTCGTTTTCAGAGACACAGACTATTTTTTCTTGGCCTACAATAGGTGCTTGCTGTAATGGAGATAGTTTTATTTTGCGCAAACAACCCATTAAAAAAAAAAAAAAAAAAAAAAAAAAAAAAAAAAAAAAAAAATAAATAAATAAACCTAACCTAACCTTAACCACAAAGTATACCTAACCTAACCTTATAGGTTTTAATGAAACCTAACCTAACCTAACCTTAACCACAAAGTATACCTAACCTAACCTTATAGGTTTTAATGAAACCTAACCTAACCTAACCTTAACCACAAAGTATACCTAACCTAACCTTATAGGTTTTAATGAAACCTAACCTAAGCTTAACCACAAAGTATACCTAACCTAACCTTATAGGTTTTTGGTGGGGTTGGAACACAGAAGGGCTGGGGGCGCGCCGTGATGTTTATTGGAGACTTAACCTCTAATTACAGAGAGCTGACAGGACGACTGGTCACTGCCTCGCCGGAGTCACAACTGCCCGCCTCGGGTGACACTGAGATGTGGCGGGAAGATGAGGGTTGCCACACACCCCCACACTCCCCCCCCAATTACACAAATAGCTCACCGTGGGCGGTGTAATGAAAAAACAGAAACATTTGAAAAAGAGTGAACCGAGGGATACAAACAAATTTTGTGATATTGTGGCACTCAGTGTTGCCTGAGGGGTGGCGTTACCTAACACGTAGTCCAGCAGTGGCGTGGTGCCTGTCTGTGGCGTTGAGGCTTCCTTGGCTGGGCGGGTGGCGCCAGGCATCGCTGTTGTCCGTCGTAAGTGCGCCTGAACGCATGTGAAGGGCGCAGGTGCGCCGGTTCTGATGGTGGTGCGCCCACTGCCGTCCAGCCGCACCAAGTACTGCCTGGGTGCCGTAGTCTCAGGGGCAGATGCTGAGAGTGAGCTAGGCGCCTATCCACTAGGGCGCCTGGGTAAGGCGAACGCCCTCCACCGCATGTCAGTCGAGACTGCTGCCTTAGTGGCACGCTAAAGGCCTGAAAACTAAGGCATGGTCAGACCCTGACTAGTGAGCTGCTGTGGCCTTTGACAGACATTCATCTCTGTTTATAAAGCAAATACAGCCTTGTTTCAGTTCCACAACGTAACATGGTGTTACGTATTAATAGTGTTGCAGGTGTGTATGAATGATCGTCAAGACTAATGCGGCATTATAGGGTGTTATATGCTGGTGATAAAAATGTTGTGGTTGTGTGTTGGTTAGGGGCGGGCGGCGGGCGGCGGGCGGCAGGTGCTCCGCCCGCACTAAAATGTTGTGCTATTAACGGTATTATCAACTACCGATATATTTAGGACAGCTGAACATAGTATCATCTTCACGAGACATTAGTGCATATCATGAATGCATAAAACTTGCAGTAAACATACCTATAATAAGATAATGAGAGCAAAATGAAATCGGGTATAAACTTTTTTTTCACCTTTTTTTATTCATCTTCTCCTTATTCCTGGAATGTTGCTTGCATTAAATTTTCACTCACTGTCGCGGAATCGGCACACCTTAACGATTATCATGGTGATGGCACGTCCTAATGCAAAAATATATAAGTGGTCAAAACCTGCGTTGAACGTCAACTTGTGATGAAACAGCTTTTGGCGGGGAGAGCGGTGTGTCCTTGCCATAAGTGTCTTGGTTAGGGAGGGAGGGACAACATTCCTTGCTTCAGCAGAACGTGTTCAAGCCTTGTGATTGGGTCGAAGCTGCCTAAGCAGTGCTCAGATAGCAACGTGATTGGCTAGTAGATTCTCGGACCACGCCCACGCCATAGGCTTTGGAGGTGTAAGGCAGTGCAAAAGCGCCTGAACTTTCGACTGTACATGGGCTTTAGTCAGTGCCTTAGCCGGGCCGTTACAAAAGCGCCTGAAGACGGGTAAGGCGCTCTTTTCGCCTTACCTCTATGGCACTTCTCAGCATCTCCCCCCAGGACAGTGCCTGCGCGATCCCAGCGCCCACTGCCGGGGTTTAGGATGCGGGTCCGTAGGCCGGGCGTGAGGGGCTCGAGGTTGTGGGCTGTTTGGTCATGCCGGGAAGCTGCACTGTCCCCAGAGCGGGCCATGGCCCGTTCGCGCTCCCGCAGCAGCCACGCCCATCGCTCGCTCACCTCATAGAGCGACGCGTCCACAGGTATGGCGTCCCGCAGCTGACGTCCTGTGATCAGCTGGGCTGGGGAGGCTTCAGAGCCCTGCGGGGGGGTGTTGAGGTACTGCATGATGGCCCATGCAGCGGCGTCGGTGTCCAGGGAGCCGTTCCGGCCAGTGTTGCCGCGTAGCAACCTCTTGGCACACTTGACTGCCGCCTCTGCGCGGCCGTTAGACTGGGGGTAATGTGCTGATGAGACCCTCAGCCGCACACGCCAGGTGTCGAGGAAGCCCCTGGATTCCTGGCTGGTGAGGTTCGTTCCCCATCGCACAACAGCTCCTCTGGGATGCCGAAGCGCTTGAACCATCGTCGGAACACCGTGATGAGGCGTGCACTGGTGGCGTCGCCTGACAGGTGCTCCACTTCGAGCCATCCCGAGAGCCTGTCAGCGACGGCGATATAGGTGTGGCCGTCCAGTTGAAATAAATCAGCCACCACTTGCTGGAATGGGTACTGCGGGGGCGGGGTGGGCAAGAGGGTTTCTGCGGGGCTGGAGGGGGCGTGCGTATCGCATACCGCACATTGGCGCCTCTTCTGCTCCACCTCCGCGTCAATCCCTGGCCAGTAGACTGACTGCCTCGCCCTGCGTAGCATTGAGTCCCTGCCTTGGTGCCCCGCATGAAGGTTCGCGAGGACTGCACGCCTCAGGGCCGCAGGTATGACCAGCCGCGGGTGTTTCTCGTCACAGGTGTAAAGGACGATGTTCCCTTGGCAGGAGAGGTGGCGCCGCATCTTGAAGTACTGGCGGAGGGCGAGCGGCTCCCAGTCCTTTCGTTCAGCCCAGCCGTCATTGGCTACGCATTCCCGCAAGAGCCGGTACTCCTCGTCCCGTGCAGCCTCTTCCTCCACTTGATAAAGGTCTACCACATGCCCCACCTCGTCCTCGGCTGCCGCGGCCGTGGCTGCGGTCATGGCTGCGCATACCAGCTCTTCATCGTCTTCGTCCGATCCTTCTGGCCCACCTGACAGGATCGGGTAGCGCGACAAGGCGTCTGCCGCGCAGTTAGTGTCGCCCTTCAGGTACTTGATGCGGAAGGTGAACATTAGCGTCTTCTCTTTTAGGTTGAGGATCCGGGGGTTGGCTATGTCCTTTAGTTCCTTGTCTCCGAAAATCCTTGTAAGGGCCTTGTGGTCTGTGACGAGCGTGAGGTTTTTGCAGCCAAGGAGGAAGAGGCGTGCCTTCTTTAGGTACCAGGCGATGGCAAGCGCTTCTCCCTCGAGGGTACTGTAGTTCCTCTCGGCCGCTGTGAGATGTCGGCTGCCACAGAGCACAAGTTTCCACCCGCCAGGGCAGCATAGCGGCGACTTCTCCGAGACACACTCGCAGTACTGCTGCAGGACAAGGAAGCCAATACCCTGGCGACTGTAGTCAGTGAGGACTGCTGTAGGGCGCGACACATCATAGAAGCGCAGTCCCTCGGCCGCCAATCGCCCAATAGTGTCTTTGGCGGAGGTGAAGAGCGCCTCCAACTGCTTGTCCCAGTACACTGCCTTCCCACCCGGTTTCTTGAGTAGCTCCCTGAAGGGCTCCATGACAGGGGCGACCGCCAGGAAGGGCGCGACCTGGTTGACGAGGCCGAACCATGACCGCACGTCAGTCAGGGTGGGCTGGGCGGGCATCTTGAAGTCGGTTATGCTGTTGACGAGGTCGCGGCTTGGCTGGTACCCTTCCCAGCCCAGGAGGTAGCCGGCAAAGGTGACGCTCCTCCTGCAGAAGCGGAACTTGTCAGGTCGCAGGGTGACACCGCTCTCCATGCACCTCTGGAGAAAATTGTATGTGTGCCAGAAGGCGTCGCTGACGCTGCTGTCGTGGAGTAGAGTGTCGTCCACGCACTTGAGCTTCCTGGGCACGTCGGTGATGGTGTCGTCAAAACGCTTTGTGAACGCGTCCTGCGAAGCGCAGTGGCCCATGGGGGTGCGGCGGTACCGGTAGCGCCCCCAGGGGGTGATGAATGTTGTGAGCTTGCGGCTCTCCTCGTCGAGGGGGACCTGGTGGTAGCCAGAGTATGCGTCCGCTACAGTCTTAAATGTATGTTTGGGCACGCTGGAGACGAGATCGAAGGGCGGTCTGGTGTGGTGTGTCTCTCTGAGGCTCGCACGGTTAAGGCGCTGAAAGTCGACCGTGCGACGGGCCTTCCGTCCTTTTTTGGCACTACCACCATTCTGGAGCACCATTCGGTGGGCTCGCCTGCGGGCACCGCCTCGATGATGCCCTTGTCAACATCGTCGTCCAGCTGTCGTCGTACCTCGTCAAAGAAGTGGAGCGGGACTGAGGCTGGGACGTGGACTGCGTGGGGGCGTGTGTCGGGCCGTAGGTGACGTGGTGAGGCGACCGCTCATCTCTGGTAGCGGCGTGCGTCCCATGGCAAACACAGTGCGCCCGAAGTGCTCCAAGAACCATTTCTCGAGGCGATCGACGTTCTCCTCTACAAGTTCGTGAGGTGGCGATTCCGGGCGACGTGGGTCTTGTGGGGTGTCTGGTGGCTCCACAGCACACACACTGGTGGGTGAAAGGGGGCGCGGGAAGGTGTGATGGACCAGGCGAAGGGCCTTGCATGCCTTGAGCGATAGGTAGAGTTGCTGCACGCCTTCGGCTATGTAGATGCACTCTGTGGTGGAGACAGTCCCCACGGAGACCTGACAGGTGATGGTTCCCAGGAGTCGCATGCTGCCCCCGGCAACGTGGGTGACTGCCGTGGGTGTAGCCTGGAGCTGACGTTGGGATATGCCGAGGTCCCCCAACAGTAGGCGACCCGCCATAGACACTTGCGCCCCAGTGTCCGCCACTGCTGTGTAGGGACACGTGGCGCGAGGGCGTGAGCAGCTGATCACCACGGGCAGCGACGCCGCCATCTCCACTCCTCCAACGATCACTGCACCGGAGGTAGGGGTGAAGTTCGAATGATGGGTGGGCGGACGAGCGCCGCCCTGGGGGGTGAGGGCCGGACACAGGCGCCAGAAGTGCCCCTTCTGGCCGCAACAACGGCATGTCGCTGCAAACGCTCTGCACTGACGCCCACCTGTACACTCAGATTCACCGCATGCTGGGCACCGCCTGCGTCCCCGCCGGACTCCGTCTTGGCGGGTTTTTCCTTGTCCGCTAAGCCGGCGCGCGGGGCCCGCTGCCGCCACCTCGTGGTGTGGAGCCATGACGGGCGGGGTTAGTGTGTCACCGACCCCCACACTGGCTACGTAGCTCGAAGGTTGGTCACTCGCCTTTTCCGCGGCCTCAAAAATTTCACACACGCGAACTATTTCACTGAATGACTCGAGGCGTGGGAAGCAACGCAACACCCCCGCTTTCATGTTGCGATCACGTAGCCCCATCACTATTTTCTTGCTGAGCATGTACTCCTCTAAGGGGCACTGGCACTCAGGGCACCTAAAGCCGCACTCATTCGCTTTGGCGCGGCACTGGGAGATATATGCACACACACTGTCACTCGATGCCTGTGCTAGAGAGAAGAATTCCGCCCACGCTCCGATAATACAGCGTGTACCGATCACCACGCTTCTCACAACGTCGATTGCCTCCGTGGTTGAGAGTTGCCTGAACACTTGCTTGCCCAGGCGCGCGTCAATGCGCTGTTGCACCTCTGTGTTACAAAGGAGGCGTACATAAGGTGCCGCTGTGGGTGCCGCCCAACCGCAGATGCTGCTGTAGTCCTCTACGCTGGTGGCCCACGCCTCAAACGTTGCCGGCGACATGCCCACGGTCGCTCCCCCTGGTCCTGGAGGAGGTGGTGGGCGATGCTGCCGGGTCGTTGGCCAGAGTTGCTGCTGAGTGGCTGGTGTGATGTCGGGGCTTGGTGTATAACGCGTGGCGTTGTGGTATGGCGGCAAGTTGGACCACGCGGCTCTTTCCGCGCGCCCGCTACCTGCCGGAGGCGTCTCTACGCCGCCCATGCCTTCCTCCATGAGCCCCTGAAGATACTGCGCCATGGTGGGGTTGGAACACAGAAGGGCTGGGGGCGCGCCGTGATGTTTATTGGAGACTTAACCTCTAATTACAGAGAGCTGACAGGACGACTGGTCACTGCCTCGCCGGAGTCACAACTGCCCGCCTCGGGTGACACTGAGATGTGGCGGGAAGATGAGGGTTGCCACACACCCCCACAGTTTTAATGAAACCTAACCTAACCTTAACCACAAAGTATACCTAACCTAACCTTATAGGTTTCATTAAAACCTAAAAGACCCAGATTCAGAGTTTTTAATGGAAACGGTACCATAAAATTCGGATTTTTTTATTTTTGTTTTATGGGTTTGCTCAAAATAAAACTATCTCCATTAGAACAAGCACCTATTGTAGGTCAAGAAAAAATAGTTGGTGTCTCTGAAAACGACCGCGAAACTCTCGTCCATTATAACCAGGTTAGGTTACCGTTAGGTTAGGTAAAGGTCAGTTAGGTTAGGTATTCATAATCACAGGTAAAAGATTATTAGTTATACATGCATACTCCACTCCATACACACTCTTTAACCCTTCAATACATCCCACATTCCCTCCCAGTCTACTCTGTCATATGATTTGGTATTAGTCCAGATGAACACCGAACTCACTTTGGTGGACGAAACTATTTTTTTCTGGAGTGTTTTTATGTGTTTTGAATGAATCTGCTAACCATTTCTGTCGCAATTTTTTTTTTTTTTTTTTTTTATGTAAAGGTTTTTTTTTTTTTTTTTTTTTATTGTAGTTAGGTAAAGGTTAGGTTAGGTATAGGTTAGGTATGGGTTAGGTTAGGTATAGGTAAAGGTTAGGTATAGGTAAAGGTTAGGTTAGGTTTAGGTTCATTTTTTTTTCATTTTTGGAAAGAAACATAAACAAAACAAAAAAAATTGCGACATAAACGGTTAGCAGATTAATTCAAAACACATAAAAACACACCAGAAAAAAATAGTTTCGTCCACCAAAGTGAGTTCGGTGTTCATCTGGACTAATACCAAAGCATATGACAGAGTAGACCGAGAGGGAATGTGGGATGTATTGAAGGGTTAAAGAGTGTGTATGGAGTGGAGTATGTATGTATAACTAATAATCTTTTACCTGTGATTATGAATACCTAACCTAACTGACCTTTACCTAACCTAACCTGGTTATAATGGACGAGAGTTTCGCGGTCGTTTTCAGAGACACCGACTATTTTTTCCTGGCCTACAATAGGTGCTTGTTCTAATGGAGATAGTTTTATTTTGTGCAAACCCATAAAATAAATTTTAAAAATCCGAATTTTATGGTAATCCGAATTTTTCCATTAAAAGCACTGAATCTGGGTCTTTTAGGTTTTAATGAAACCTATAAGGTTAGGTTAGGTATACTTTGTGGTGAAGGTTAGGTTAGGTTTCATTAAAACCTATAAGGTTAGGTTAGGTTTCATTTTTTTTTTTTTTTTTTTTTTTTTTTATGGGTTTGCGCAAAATAAAACTATCTCCATTAAAACAAGCACCTATTGTAGGCCAAGAAAAAATAGTCTGTGTCTCTGAAAACGACCGCGCAACTCTCGTCCATTATTACCCCTAACCTAACCATTACCGTCGGCGAGTTTTCCCCGATTTATGTAGGGACGAGCATTTCGGTAGACGAGAGTACCAGGTACCATGAGGCAAGGATGGGTAATGTCACCGTGGTTATGCAACTTGTTTATGGATGGAGTAATAAGATAAATCAAAGCAAAATCTAACCTAGCCATTACCGTCGGCGAGTTTTCCCGATTTGTGTAGGGATAAAAATATCGGTAGACGACAGTACCATGCAGGTACCATGAGGCAAGGATGGGTAATGTCACGGTGGTTATGCAACTTGTTTATGGATGGAGTAATAAGATAAATCAAAGCAAAGGTTGGTGATGTTGGTATAGACTCTAAAGTATTCATTGGCTCGTCAAGTAACACTTAAACCATGATGTACCACTACTTATTATGAGGAAAGACAACAAAAGGAACTCAATTAATAAGGTATTTTAATACTATCATAACCATGAATATGTACAACCTACAAAGAGAAGACTACGACGATGAAAAAATTTAGAGTTGTTTTGGGCGAAATTGATATTCCAGGTGCTATATTTCCGTGCTCGCTGACAACATAGAGAAGACCTGAGGTGATGGTTGATGTGCAAAGGCTTCTAAACCAGGAAAACAGTCACAGCAGAGTCTCATTAAGAAGTAAACAAGTGGTAGGGACACATTACGTACCTACCAGTTGCTTACCTTTTGACGAGGCTCTGTTATGACTCTGTTTTCTTGGTTTAAAAGCCTCTGCACATCAGCCATTACCTCAGGTCTTCTCTATAGTGTTGTCAGCGAGAACACAGCACAGTAATATAGCACCTGGAATATCAATTTCGCGCAAAATAACTCGAAATTCTTCCATCGCTGTAGTTTTCCCTTCGTAGGTCCACCCGCGGCGACCCCGCCTTATCCCCACAATGCACCGATGTAAACAAACCCTGACGTAGTTAGAGGCGTATTTTGTCCATGCCCATGGAAGTAAAATTTTTCTTTTTTAAAGCCCCGCCCATTATATTTTACTTTTTTGCGTGCATAAAAAAATGATCAGATTCTTTCCCCGGCAGGGGAAATTTTACTTTTTCCTGAAAAATTTATACAGGGGTGGGGGGGGTGGGGTTTTCAAGAGCCGGGCCAATCAGATCGCGCGCATGAAAAATCTTATAAAATTCCCTTTTCCCGAAAAAAATTTTTTTTTTTCCTTTAATTCTCATAAAATTAAACATTATTACATGCGCAAACATGCAAAGGATACTGTTTTTAAAATTAAGAGTGGGAAAGGATTTAAGGGGTAGGGGTGACTCTTAACAGGAAGAAGTCCAAATTTTAAAAAATTCTCCAGCGACGTCGGGGAAAAAAAAAATTTCCCAAAAATCCCTCGAATTTTTCAATGTGCCGAATCTTCGTTGATGTTTGCGGGCTTACCCCAAAAAATGGTGTATTTTGCTATATATGTCAAATCTTAAATATATTCATGAGTGATATTCATTTCAATAGAAATGTATAAAATTTTGGTATATAGTTATATCACACAAAAAAAAAGCCTTTTGAGAACCTATCGCAGGGGACGAAAACGAAATTTCTCAGTCTGATTCAGCGCCCAAAAGGTAAAGGGGGTCCTCTCTACCCCGGCCACCACCACCCCCACCCCCAGGCACCCACCCCCCCACACACACCCATCCCACTCACCCCCCACACGCCCATCACCATCCGCCCACCACACACCCCCCCCAAACACGCCCTCACCCCTCCGCCCACCACCACCCACCCACCCACCCCTCACACATCCGCCCACCCCCCCCCCCACCACCGCCCATCACCCCCCCCCCACCACACACCCCCCCACCAAAAAGCCCATCATACTCCGCCACCACCACCCCCCCACCCACGTCCATCCACACCCGCCCACCACACCCCCCCATGGATTTAAACGGGGGGGAATCCTGGAGGGTATCACAACCACATTCATCAGGTTAGGCAAAGAATAATTCGTGAAAAGAGATGTAGGTCACGTACCTACATACGTCAGGTCCATGAAAAACATTAAAAAATCCTCGAAGCACATCGTGAAATGGCTTGTAGCAAAATAGATATTCAAATAACAGTTTTTAGCGCCCTAAACATTTCAGTTTTAATATCAAGTCCTCTATAAGTTAAAAACAAAGCAGGCCCCCTTTAAAGCTCAAAACAATTAGATATCGATGTGTAAAAGACAACCCTATACTCTTTGCTGTGCCTTCAAAATGTCCCTTAACGATATTCCCTTAGCCTCTGTAAGAGGTAAAAGGTAGACACTTTTTTCCCTCGGCCCAAAATCAAAAAGGCTTTGGGAGCGCTACAAACGTATTTTTGTGATGGCAAGCAGGGGCGGAGCTTAAATAAGTATAATTTTACTCCAGAAGGACACTACAAAATACGCCTATGTCTGGGGCCCATTCTGAAATTTCATTGGCCACCCCAGATCTGAGCCAGGCATGTAATGAAAATTCAACCATCTCTTTTTAATGGTTATGCCATGGCCAGTGGCGTACCCAGAAAATTGAAAAGGGGGGGGCCTATATATATATATGTATATATATATATATATATATTATTATATATATATATATATATATATTATAATATATATATATATATATATATATTATATATATATATATATATCTATATATATATATATATATATATATATACAGGGAAGTCCCGAAGATACGAGCAGTTAGGTTCCACTGGCATACTCGTAAAGCGAAATCTCGTATAACGAAACACAAAACTAATGGTAAATATAGGTTCGGTTCCAGGACCCCATCAATTAAAAAAAAAAAAAACAAAACATGTTTTTCAAGCTGAAATAAAATTTGGTAATATTTAGTAGGGGTGCGAGAACCCCTTGAGGAATCCTATGATCCCTGGTGATATCCTATGGTGCTATCACAGGCGTGGGAGCTGAGAAGAGAGAGAGAGAGAGGGAGAGAGGGAGGAGAGAGAAGGGAGGGGGAGAGGGGAGAAAAGAGATAGGAGAGAGAGAGAGAGAGAGAGAGCGGGAAAGGAGAGGGGAAAAGGGGGAGAGAGAAATTTTATTTAGAAAAACCCCTTAATGTTTGCATGGTACTTTGTATGTATCAAAAAAGAAATATGTCAAGGGAAAAGGGCAAATTTAAAATTTCTGCTTGTTTTGGAATTTTGCCATCTTAAAAGCTGCCCCACAAAGTTTAAAATGACGAGGATTTTAATTTAAATTTAAGTAAATTTTAAGGGTTCACCATATTTCTTAGATTCTCAAATGACCTTTATTTAATGTTTTTTTACTATTTTTTATGTGTTTAATCTTATAGAACAAACATTTCCGAAGAAAACAGTCTACCTTTTATACATTTTAACATGATAATGCGGGGTAATCCCCTTTGAGAACTTCCCCGGGTCTTGGTAAACCCCGGGGAAAGGGCCTTGGCCCCAATTTTTGGGCCCCACAAATCGATTTTGTCGCAAATCTATATAAACGGGGTATTTTCTACCCAAGGGGTAAAATTTTTGTGGGCCCAACATTGTCGTCCGAGCCACCAGAATTATCATTTTTTCAGATTGATTATCTTTACAACCTTAGGAAAAATCATATTTTAAGTAAATGATTTTAAATTTTTTTTAGAAAAAATAACTTGTTTTTAAATTTAGTAAATAACTTGTAACTTATTTTAAATTTAAAAAACTTGGAAATTTTAAACCACCCCGTTTTGAATGTCGTAACATTTTTTTTTCCGATCTCGAAATTTTAAAAATAAAACCCAAATTTTTAACATCTTTTTATCTTTCCGGATTTCTATTTATACAAATGCTCTTTATAAACGGGACCCTCTATATATTTTTAGCGCATTTTCGTGACGTTCACCCGCCTGGTTTTAGCCCAGCCCGGCCCGGGGCCCGGGGGTGGACTGAGGGTCCAAAAATACATCGGGGATTTGGCCCCCGGGGGCCCATTCGTCTTTTTTCCTATTGGGGGGGGGTCGATTTTGGGGCGGGTATTTGAACTAAACTGTGGAGGCGGCAGGCGTCCATCTTTTTTTAATTTTATCCTTTTTGTCGTCCCCCTTTTTAAAACCTTTGTGCTAAAAGTTTTAAAAATACCCCCGGTTTGGGGATATTTTTAGTCTTTTTGGTGGGCCATATGGTGTTTTTTTTGTCTTATCAGCAGCCGAGAAGTCCTGGTCCCCTTCCCCGTTTGGACTTGTAGTGCGCATCGCCCGTTTCCCCACATTTGGTCCAAGGGTTTTGGTCTGCTATATGGGGGCCCCGGAAACCGGGGGACTGGGCTAAAAACCGTTCTAGACTGCCTCGCAAAAAAAGTGACCCCCCGGGGACTACCCCCCGGGTCCAAAGCCCGGGGCCCAAACCCGGTCGCGAAAATCGCTTTTTGTGTGTGTGGAAAAACTGCGAAAGGGCACTCCCTCCAAGCTTATCTGAATGCCATTACACCCGCATTTTATTTAGGCTCCCACTACTGTACTTCATCCTGAAAAGGGTTTTCAGGTGGGGGTTTTTTGCCCCGGGAAAACCTTTTTTAGTGGGGTAGGGCCTGTTTTCCCCTTAGGTTTTTTGTGCTAAAATTGATTTTTTTTCCCAGTTCTGGTTTCCCTTTTGGGGTACCCAGATTAACAGAAAAAATGGGGCCCCAAATTTTTTAAAGCCCCCTCCCCCCCTTTCGGGGGGGTCATTCCTCTTTTGGCACCCCCAGGTTGGTTTCGGGAAAAAACACTAATAAAAAAAAATTTCAACATTTTCTTTTTACGGAACACGTAAAACAACTAAATTCCCTCAAAATTTTGCTGAGGGTTGATGTCGGTTTTGATACCAAATTTCTTTTATAAAGTAAAGTTTTGGGTTAAAAATTTTTCCGAAACGCTCTTTTTTTTCGTTGTTTTCTCCCCGTTTCTATTACGAAAGCCTTTCTAAGCTACTTTTCCATGCCACTTTTTAAATGCTAGGCATATTTTAAATAATTTTTTAACGGGGGTTTGTCTTTCCCCCCCTTTTTTCCCTGGTTAAAGACAGACATGGATTTCCCAACTGGCGGGGGTTACCACCCCTGCCCCCCAAACCAAATCCACCCAAAGCGCGTTAGTTTTTTAGCGATACCCCCCGATTTTGCGATAACTGTCAAAATCGGACTAAAATCAATCATTTATTCATCAATGCCCAAATTTTTGAAATTTTTCCTCCCGAATAGGCGTTTGCCAATAAATGCCAAAAGAAATTTACAGAGGGGAACAGGGCGGCCCATTCTTCTTTGCGGGCCTACCCCCTTTTTCCCCTTTGCATCCTACTTTGCGGGAATTTTTTAACGATTTTAAAACTCCCGGTTTGTGGGGCAGGCAGGGAAAAAAAAAAACAAAATGTGGGAAACATACACGCCTTTCCCCCTTTTTTTCCCTCCATTTTTTTTAAATTTTGGGGGAAAGGGGTTTTTGGAATTTTTTAAAGGGTTTAAGCCCTTTCCCCGCATTGTCATGTAGTTTGCACGCATGTAGGGGGAAGAAATCCCAGCACGAGTTGGGGGAAAGCTTTTCCCCCTTTTCCCAAAGTTTTTTGACCAAAAACCCGCCCCCACCTGAGTGATGGTAGGGTTCCCTGGACCTTTTGAAACGGGTAGACATGCCCACACAAAAAGTCCCCAAACGTTTTTCACCTGCGGGGGGAAAGCTCGTACATTAAACCAAATTTTTAATCGGCAGGAATGGGGAAATCCACCTAATGCTTTGAAGCAAAAGGGCAGGGCCCTTTAAATCTAAATTTTAGGGGGGGCCAATTTTTGTAAAAATTTTTTTTTGAAATTTCCTTTTAATCTCCCCTTCCCCAAAATCGCAAATGAGTTTTGGGAGTCCAAAAAGCCCTTTGACATTTGCGAGGGCCCCAATAACCGGGCCTTTTCAAAGATGTCTATTTCCCTTTTTCTTCTTTCCTTTGCCTTTTAGGGAAACTTCAAGGATATAGTAAAATGCTATCTGCCCTGGAGGCGATAAGATCAAAAAGGACCCGGAGTTGGTCAGTTTTTGGGCGCCCAATACGCAGTTTTTTTGGGCAGCACCACAGGGGGAAGAGGCAAGTCCCTTGGGTTTTTGGGGAAACAATGTTTTTTCCCCCTCTTCAGTGTATGAGCATACTAAAAACCCTATTTTTCCCTTTTGATTTTTGATTAAATCGTACACGCCCAACGACACAAATTTGTTTCTTTGTTTGCGAAATAGTCAAAAGGCCCTTTGGGCCAAACCAAGCAGTGAGTTTTGGGGCCTTTGTTTTTGATGCTGAAAGTAACCCCCTTAATGGACAGTGGGGCTTCTTTTGGGGATGAACTTCTTTTACTAAAGGGGGATTTTGGTTGATCGCTTCGGGCCGGGCCCCTTGTTTTTAAACCCGCCCGATCCAAGTTAAATCAAACCAAAAAGCCCCTCATCATAGCTTGCCCTCTTGTCCTATGCTTTTGTTAAAAGAAATCCTGAAGGTTTTAAATCTTCAGCAAAATATTGGCGTCTTTATCATACTCTGAAGTAAAAACCCTTTGGGATCAATGAGAGAATTTTAAAAGGAGGACCCTTTCCTCCCTATGTTTGGTACGGGGGGAAAAACATAAAGGGGGAATTAACCGGGGCCCCTCTTCAATGCAGCATAAAGACTGGCCTTGCCCTTTTGGGATGTACAAAGATCTATAAACCCAGCACACAGAGGCGGGGCACTTTTTGACATCTCTATTTCCCAAAATTATTTCCTCAAAATTTTGGCACTAGACCTGGTCGGCCCCCTGAACAAATGAAAATCTCCCCAGTAAATTCGACCCCCTCACGCAATTTGTGATTTTAAATTTCCCAATGGGGAATTTTTATTTACCCAATCCAACTTGAAAAATTTTTTTCCCAACTTGAGCTTCTTCATTTTTGTCCCAAAAAACCCGAGGTTTTTGATTGTGGTAGTCGACTTTCCAAACGAACTCCTCGAATCGTTTTCTCCCCCTTTTTTCTGCAAAAATGCAAAATATCAGGGCCTTTGCTACCTCTGGCACAAAAAGTTATAAAAACTAAATTTTTCAATGGTGTCTTAAACTTTTGAAGGGTTGTCTGTGCAGTGAAAAAACCTTTTGGGATTGACGGATTCTTTATGGCATTCTCCCCTTGCCCTCAGTGAAACCCGTCCGGGAAGCTGGTAATCTCTGTGCTTTGGATGACCGGGAAACTTTTGGGAAGCTTCAAGATACTCGCCCAAACGAAAACGGGCAAGGAAAGGTGTAGTGGTGACGAGTCATTGAGAGCCCGCTTCATCTCTTTTCTGAGTCCTCCCCTACCAAACCCTTTTTTCCTTTAAATTTCTTGATTTCCTGTTCGAGTGCCTGATCTGTGGGGGGAGATTCCCTTTAAGGGTATCTCTGATTTTGCAACAACAAAGTCCCCGGACATCAATGCATTCCATGTTTCAGGCTCATTATCTTCCCGCGCATTCATTTTTGCAAGATGGGCAGGCTCAGTCGAGCCGGGAAATTTTTGAAGATCCCGTGCAAAAAATAATTTGGGTTTAGGTTTTCCAAGGGAAGAAAAATAAAATTTTACCCGTCCCCTTTAGCGGGAAAAAGCTGACGAAATGAAGAAGGCTTTCCCCTTTTATTTTAGTATGCTTAAAGGATTTTGCCCCAAAACCCCCCAATGTTTTTATCCCCCTCCCCGTGGCTTTACATTTCCAGCGTACCAAAGTCTGGAAAATATTCAAGTCTTCAGTTTATATCGGGGGGGTTTGGGGAATGAAGCTTGTTCCTTTAAAGCATTTTCAAACCCGGAACCAAATGGGGCCCCCTTTAAAGAGTGGATAATATGACATCAAACCCCATTCATCATAATTGCTGACTGATTTTTGATGTAGTATTCGTGCTCTTTTTTTTTTGCTTTGCCACTGAAGATCCCACGAAAAAGGCCCGCGATGTGTATGCACCAAATTTTCAAAGGCACATTATCCAGGGCCCCCTGCCCCCCTATCGTTTTCCCCAGAGCATGTAAAGCCCGCAAATGCAATATGGGGAGCTCCTTTTTTTCCCCCCCCTTTGGGTCCAAATTGGGGTCCCCCAAAAAAATGATGCTGAATTTTCCCAAAACACGTGAAAATAAATCCCCGGTCCAAATGTTATCAAAGTTTTTTTTCTCTGTGGACCAATGACAGTTTGGAAAAGTTCCCCGGGCCCAACCCAAGAACATTTTTAAAAGCCCATACCAGTGGGGGTGGTCTTTAATAAGGGGGCCCCCATCACCTCTACATGCGTGGGTGTTTGGGGGTGTCGGATGCCTTTTGGGTTAAAAGCAGAGAGTTTGGGGGCACCCAAAATTGGGGATCAATCTTTTTTTGACCCAAATTTTCCCGGGTTTTTTTGTTGTTCCTTGGGCGATAGTATAGCGTCGACTGGAGTGCCTCATTTGGGGGGGGGACTCTTTTTTTTATTCCCTTTTATTTTCAATGCCTTTTTGTTTGTTTTTTCGGCTGCTTTAGTTTTTAGTGAAATCCCATCATAAACCGTGGGCCCTCATCATTTCCCAAAGGGAAATTTGCAAAATGCCCAGGGGTGAGTGAATTTTGCTTTAGAATATTCTTCCTCTTTTTCCCCCTTTTCATAGACCGATAATCTCAATGGAATTGGTTTTTTATGACTTGGGTTTTTGCACCCAAAAAGGGTTTACGTCAAAGGCCAAAGGGTTTTGTGAGAGAAGCTTTTCTGGTATTTTAAGTGGTCGGTTTAAGAACTCTCCATCTTTATTTGCTGTAACATGAAAACCCTGTGCCATGAAGGTTTTTGCCCCGGGGCCTGTGTCTTCCCGGAGGTCAAATTATCGATCGAAACCATGTGTTAGGCCCCTTTTTTGAAAAAAAGTTTTGGGGGAAAAAAATCCCCCCCAGGCCCCCTTATCCGCTTTGGGGAACCTTCTGTCAAATCGTTTTTTCTAAGCAATGATGTGAAAAGGTTTGGCAAAATTTTCCAAAAATACCAGCTGAGAGGTTTTCAACCCAAAATTCTTTTCCCCCGCACCAGAAAGAACAGCAAGGGGAAAACCGAAATTTACAAGGGGGCTGGGACGGGGGTTTTTCGGAAGCACTGTCTTTTTGTTTTTCTGATGTTTCACCTGGCGATCAGTCCCAGTATTTTGGGCAAAAGGGAAATGGGATTTAAAAAGTCGACGTTTTGTCCACCTCCGGTCTTTGTATTCCGGCACTTTGACAAAATGGCTACCCAAAGAGGAGGGGGACTCCCTGAAGAAAATGGAAGTAAAAACGGATTTTCAAAATTACTGAAGCTGCCCCCGTAAAAAGAAAAACTGCCCTTTTTTGCCCCGGGTCTCTTCTCGCAGAGGTGGGGGGACATTCTTAGGTGACCAACCTTTTCTCATATCATTTATCTTTAAGGGCCTGTTTAAACCATGGCCATCGTGAAGCCCGGGGGAGAGCACCCAAAAACGGCAAAGGGTCATTTTGTCTTAGTTATGTTAAAACTTCCTTCTGGAAGGCGGTTTGTGAGAGTCTTTTGAGGATTTTCCCATAGTTTCACTTCATTTACATCCACACGGTATCTTTTTAAAAAATTTACAAGAGGCATCATTTTTCCTCAGCCAGCTCCGTGTAAATCCCGCAATCAAGGTGGGTTTTTAATAGCGAGGACCAATTGTGCATCACATACTGAGCGAATTTAGTGGCACCTTTCTGTGATCGTTTCCCCGTTTTATATTCGCTGTGCCCGAGCGCAAACTTTTCCCATGATAGTTCTTTTCAAGAGCTGATGCGTCCCGGTTTTTTTTTTTCCCCAAAGGGCCCCCTACGAAACTCTAACATGGTTTAATTGGGGGTTTTTTGGGTTGATCTGTAGGGGGTTTTTTACCCATTGGGTCGTAAAACCCGGGGCAGTGGGTCTGAGTCATTCTTTTGGGGCAGAAGTCCAGTTTTGGAAAAAAAGGGCACAATTGTTTTCCTTTTTTAATAGTCTTTGAACCCATTGGCCGAAAAAGATCCCAACCCGCATTTTTTTTAAGGTTTGCCCCGGTCCTGTTGGGGCGGGAGACAGGTGAATCCCGGGGGGATCTCTTCCCAAAACGTTCAATTCCCGTTTTTTGTTTACGATAGGTTTTTCCCACATTCCCCTATGAGAACCCAACGTACTTTTAGTTCTCCTTCAAATTAAAACCCCAAAAGTTTTTTTTAAATATCCCAAAATGTCCCCTTTTTGTATCCCCCAAGAGAAAACTCTCTCTTGGCCCGTGTTGTAAAATTTCATCTGTCAAGACCCGGGGTTCACCCAAACGCTTTTTTGAAAGTGGCCCTTCTTTTTCAGATCACGCAAACTCCGTCCTCCTCCGAATATTTGGGGATACTACCAACCCCATCTCCCCTTCACAGGGTATATTTTGCCGAGCTTTAAAAACCCGTTTTTTCAACATGCCCGAAAAAGAAAAAAAATTGGGGTTAGACCCATACTCTGAAACCCAAAGTGCTAAATCTGAACCGGAAGTGCTATAAGGACACTTCCGGTTGCTTTTTGGGGTGTATAAATCGACTCCCGGGATACCTGAAAAACCCACAAAAAAGGGTATCAAATTATGAAAACGGTCAATTTTTGGGGGGAGATAGGTTTCATGCTCAGTGCCGGGGGGCCCCCAAAAAGGAAGTGACCCCCCCAAAAGGGGGGGAAAGGGGTTCCCCGAAAAAAGGGACCCAATTTTTTTTCTGTTAAACTTTTTTTTTCCCATAGAAGCAAGACTGCCAAAAAAAAAAAAAAATTTTAGCACAAAAAACCTACGGGGGGCCCCTTTTCCTTTAAAATTACTAAACCCCACTATTTGCAGAATGAACTCAGTAAAATTTTTAAAGTACTTTTATGCTGCCCGTAATGTCATTTTATCAGCTTGGAGCAGTGCTTATGCATTTTTTCCCTTATTATTTTTATATTTTTTTTTAAAAAATATATATTTTATTTATAATTATTTTATTTGCAAAAGGGGGGGGGGCCTGGCCGCATGGCCACCCCCCTCGGTACGCCACTGGCCATGACCACCCCACACTAGATCTGTGTACAACCTTGGCCACCCCTAGTCACCATGTCCTGGCGGCGCCGCTGTGAGTTGGGGAGGGAGGGAGGTATACAGTCAGAGCTTATACGTGTGATTTGAGGTTGTTTAGTCCTCCCTGCATAGAAATGGCTGTTGCCTCGTTATCTTTTACTTTATATCTACCTTATATGAGAGGCAGTAGCAGAGTGGCGTTCTCGAAGTTCGATCCAGAGTGAGACCCATAAATCCACTCAAAATATTTCTGCGCCGTCGAGTGGCCTAAGAACACCCACATGCTGCCCATAACTCTTACCTTCGATTGCGAGTCCATCGGAGGACACAGGGGGGCGGCATAAGCCTCTATTCACAGGCGTCACTGCGCCACCACGGGCGAGGGCTAACCATCACAGCCTTCAAGTGAGCCTCCAAGGCAGGGGCGTATTTAGGATCTTTAAACATTGGGGGCTTAGCCCAGCCAAGAGATCTTTAAATTTTTACAGGACAATTTTCAATTTATTTATGAGTATAATGAATTTAAGATGTGAGACACTGCTCTACCAAAAGGCTCCGGTAATTTGCTTAGGATAACTTTCGAAACATGACATTAAAATAAAATTAAGACAATCTGAGTTGGGGTTCAACTTTGTTATTATTTTTATTTGCATCAGCAGGAGTAAAACCTTAAGAAAAAAAGAGCTTTGGCGTGATGAAGCAGTCATATAGATTGTATATTGCCAATGCAGTGAGTGTTCAGTACTGAAATCTGACCAACCTCGACTTATAACTACTTTTTTTATATATTTTTACATCACAAAGGACTGGCCAAGGACACACAAAAATGCACCTGGAAAAAAATGCACTCCTGTTAACTCTGTGTCTTGTCTATCTGATAATCTCTTCTTCACCTCTCCAAAAGGTCTTGTGATGTCTCCTCTGTCATGCACTCCTCATCTCCTCTGTTCTCTCCTTCTGTTCTCTCCACCTCTCTCATGTCCTGCTCATAAAAAGGATGCCATCAGCATACGCTAAGTAACATATCTAAATGATCTAATCAAACATCTTTATTTTTACTATAATTTTATGTTGGCCCCAGACAGAGCTTATCTTATTTTTGTGAGAAAAAAAATATAATAATAAATATAAAAATGAATAAAAAATAAATATTAAAATAAATAAAAAATAAATAAAAATTAAAAAAAGTATTTGAGATCCGGGGCTATTCATAAAACATTCGGGGCTATAGCCCCCAATGCCCAGGCCTAACTACGCCCCTGCTCCAAGGCCTACCATCCGAGCCCTGTAGGTCACTACCTACAGGCGCTATAGGCATAAATGTAAAAAAATTCATTCTTTTTAAATACGTCAGATCATCTATATAGCCTGTGGCGTAGCTACGGGGGAGCACGTGTCCCCCATGAGAATCTGGAGCCCTCCAGTTGACCCCCCACTGGCCATGGCTGCCGTAATCTGCTTGGACCTGTGACTGACGACATGCCCTAATACCCTGCTATGTCCCCTGATTCCCATCAATGTGGCATCAGAAACTCCGCTTGCCATAGTCCCCCCTCCCCCCCCATACACAGCTGAGCTCCCCTAGTGGATATATTGTGGATAGATACCTATAAGCTACGCCACTGCTCCTCTCCTCTCGCCTCCTGTTCTCTCCACCTCTCGCATGTTTTGCTCATAAAGTGGATGTCATCACCATATGCCAAGCAACATCTTAACGGTCCAAATCATTCACTTCTTACAATGATGTTGTGTTGGCACCAGTCAGAGCTATTCTTGTTTTTGTAAAAGAAAAAAAAAAAGTTATTTGAGATCCGGGGCTATTCATAAAACGTTCGGGGCTACAGCCTCCAATGCCTGCAAGCGGCGCCTAACTACGCCAATGATTTAAGATGACCACCAATAATCATAGCATTAAATTGTTTGTGCCAGATACAAACTCCTAAGCAACACAAAAGCGGCTTTTGTCTATGTGGAGAAGACATGGTAAAAAAAAATATTGTGGCCATGATACGCACTAGATTAGAGTACGCCATGGTAGTTTTGGTCTCTGCTAGACGGACCCCACCATATCAATTTATTTTCCAAATATCACAACTAGAAAAATGCTCACATATAGAATGTCTTCGACTTATGAATGTTCAGCTGACGAAAAACAGCAAATACGAGCAGCGTTTCGGAGGCCCCATGTGGCGGCGCACACATGGGGCACTGTCAACTGTGTATAATATATTTGTGTAGATGCCTTTATGTATATGGTGTATGATACTTTTGTACCAGTGTTTGATTCGGGTAACCTGATACGAGTAACAAGCCTTTTATCGGGGACAAGCACTGCAGATGTGAATCAGTCTGTGACAGCTTGAGGGGGCGGCGTCCAAGTCTCAGGCTGTCTTCAAGGCTTGCTTGCTACCTTGGGGAGGCGGTAGCGGAGCGTTAGAGTCTCCGACTGGCGTTCTCGGTGACCTGAGTTCGAACCCCGAAGAAACCCAAAACCTTTCTGCACCGTCGAGTGCCTAAGAACACCCACATGCCCTGCCTATCAACTCTACCTTCGACTGCGAGTGCATCGGAGGGAGGACACAGGGGGGCGGCATGAGCCTCACAGGCATCACTATAAGAAACCTGCCTGCGCCACCAACGGGCGAGGACCAACCATCAGAACCCTCAAGTGAACCTCCAGAGCCTATAAAAAAAAAAAAACTTAAAATAAAAAAAAAACTAATAATTCCAGATAAAAAGGATTTCGGTGGATATCTCATCTGAATATCCCCGGGAGTGGCGTCGTAGGGTGAGCGAGGCGACATGCCCCCAATGATTGATTGATAAGGAAGGCAATGTTTTAATTCGCCGAAAACTTATTCTTTTTTTTAATGAGGGTAGGGAGGGAAGTAGCAGCAAAATACTAAGGAGCTGTTTTTGTTTTCTTCGATTATATAGTGGCGGGAATGTAGGTAGGCTACTTTACAGTATTTGTTAAGAAAGTTCACAATAAGATAAGATAATAGAAATAAGTTCACAAAAATACAATATTCGATTTTTTACTCAGTTTACATTAAAATCATTCTATACTGCTACAAAATTCCCTTTAGTTTCTTTACTATTTACTCAATACACAATTCAATTACGCTGTGGAATATCAGAATATCAACGTCTCTGTACAATTGATATCACGGCAGAGAAGTCACGTGATCCTGGGTTCGATTAGTTGATTTGACCTACAATTACATGAGAAGGTCAGTTTATTCGGGTCAAGGCGCCTCAAGGGTGGGCTGGAGGGTGGGCGCGGCGGTGGCTTGTGCGGGCCCGGCGGTGGGCGGGTGGGTTGTCGCGGTGGTGGGCGGGAGGATAGTTACGGTCTTGGGCGGAAGGATAGTTACGGTAGTGGGCGGGAGGATAGTTACGGTCTTGGGCAGGAGGATAGTTAAGGTCATGGGCGGGAGGATATATAGTTACGATCATGGGCGGAAGGATAGTAATAGTCTTGATAGGAGGCGGGAGGATAATCACGGTACTGGGCGGGAGGATAGTTACGGTAGTAGGCGGGACATTAGTTATAATATTATGGTACTGGGCGGGATGATAGTTACGGTGATGGGCGGGAGGGTAGTTGTTGTGGTGGGCGGGAGGGTAGTTGTTGTGGTGGGCGGGAGGGTAGTTGTTGTGGTGGGCGGGAGGGTAGCTGTTGTGATGGGCGGGAGGGTAGTTGTTGTGGTGGGCAGTTGGGCTGGGGGTGTTGTGGCCAGGAGGATGTAATTGGCGGCGTCTTGTAGAGGGGCGGTAATGGGCGGGAGGGTGAGCGGTGGTGTTGGCGGAAGAGTGGGTGGTGTTGGGGGCGGAAGGTTCGGTGATGCCCTGGGTGGGAGGGTGTTCGGTGTTGAGGGCGGGAGGGTGTTCGGTGTTGAGGGTGGGAGGATGTTCGGTGTTGAGGGTGGGAGGGTGTCGTTGGCGGCGGTGTGTCGCACCGAGGCTGGGAAATTCCTAGGAGTTGAGGGCGGGAGGGAGAGCGGCGGTTTGGGTGGGATTTTCGGCATTAATGCGGACGGGAGTTTTGGAGGTGATGTGTTTGGTGGTTTGGGTGGTGGTGTGGATGGTGGTTGGGGTGGTGATTGGGACAGTGGTGTGTTTGGTGGTTGGGACAATGGTGTGTTTGGTGGTTGGGACAGTGGTGTGTTTGGTGGTTGGGACAGTGCTGTGTTTGGTGGATGGGACAGTGGTGTGTTTGGTGGTTGGGACAGTGGTGTGTTTGGTGGTTGGGACAGTGGTGTGTTTGGTGGTTGGGACAGTGGTGTGTTTGGTGGTTGGGACAGTGGTGTGTTTGGTGGTTGGGACAGTGGTGTGTTTGGTGGTTGGGACAGTGGTGTGCTTGGTGGTTGGGACAGTGGTGTGTTTGGTGGTTGGGACAGTGGTGTGTTTGGTGGTTGGGACAGTGGTGTGTTTGGTGGTTGGGACAGTGGTGTGGTTTGGTGGTTGGGACAGTGGTGTTTTGGTGGTTGGGACAGTGGTGTGGTTGGTGGTTGGGAACAGTGGTGTGTTTGGTGGTTGGGACAGTGGTGTGCTTGGTGGTTGGGACAGTGGTGTGTTTGGTGGTTGGGACAGTGGTGTGTTTGGTGGTTGGGACAGTGGTGTGTTTGGTGGTTGGGACAGTGGTGTGTTTGGTGGTTGGAACAGTGGTTGTGGTTGGTGTTGGGACAGTGGTTGTGTTTGGTGGTTGGGACAGTGGTGTGGTTGGTGGTTGGGACAGTGGTGTGTTTTGGTGGTTGGACAGTGGTGTGTTTGGTGGTTGGGACAGTGGTGTGTTTGGTGGTTGGGACAGTGTGTGGTTTGGTGGTTGGGACAGTGGTGTGGTTGGTGGTTGGGACAGTGGTGTGTTTGGTGGTTGGGGCAGTGGTGTGGTTGGTGGTTGGGACAGTGTGTGTTTGGTGGTTGGGACAGTGGTGTGGTTGGTGGCTGGGACAGTGGTGTGTTTGGTGGTTGGGACAGTGGTGTGGTTGGTGGTTGGGACAGTGGTGTGATTGGTGGTTGGGACAGTGGTTGTTTTGGTGGTTGGGACAGTGGTGTGGTTGGTGGTTGGGACAGTGGTGTGGTTGGTGGTTGGGACAGTGGTGTGGTTGGTGGTTGGGACAGTGGTGTGTTTGGTGGTTGGGACAGTGGTGTGTTTGGTGGTTGGGACAGTGGTGGTCGGTGGTTGGGACAGTGGTGTGGTTGGTGGTTGGGACAGTGGTGTGTTTGGTGGTTGGGACAGTGGTGTGGTTGGTGGTTGGGACAGTGGTGTGTTGGTGTTGGGACAGTGGTGTGTTTGGTGGTTGGGACAGTGGTGTGGTTGGTGGTTGGGACAGTGGTGTGTTTTGGTGGTTGGGACAGTGGTGTGTTTGGTGGTTGGGACAGTGGTGTGTTTGGTGATTGGGACAGTGGTGTGGTTGGTGGTTGGGACAGTGGTGTGGTTGGTGGTTGGGACAGTGGTGTGTTTGGTGGTTGGGACAGTGGTGTGGTTGGTGGTTGGACAGTGGTGTGTTTGGTGGTTGGGACAGTGGTGTGTTTTTGGGGGTTGGGACAGTGGTGTGTTTGGTGGTTGGGACAGTGGTGTGGTTGGTGGTTGGGACAGTGGTGTGGTTGGTGGTTGGGAGAGTGGTGTGTTTTTGGTGGTTGGGACAGTGGTGTGGTTGGTGGTTGGGACAGTGGTGTGTTTGGTGGTTGGGGCAGTGGTGTGGTTGGTGGTTGGGACAGTGGTGTGGTTGGTGGTTGGGACAGTGGTGTGTTTGGTGGTTGGGACAGTGGTGTGTTTGGTTGGTTGGGACAGTGGTGTGGTTGGTGGTTGGGACTGGTGTGTTTGGTGGTTGGACAGTGGTGTGTTTGGTGGTTGGGACCGTGGTGTGTTTGGTGGTTGGGACAGTGGTGGTCGGTGGTTGGGACAGTGGTGTGGTTGGTGGTTGGGACAGTGGGTGTTTGGTGGTTGGGACAGTGGTGTGGTTGGTGGTTGGGACAGGGTGTGGTTGGTGGTTGGGACAGTGGTGTGTTTGGTGGTTGGGACAGTGGTGTGGCTGGTGGTTGGGACAGTGGTGTGTTTTGGTGGTTGGGACAGTGGTGTGTTTGGTGGTTGGGACAGTGGTGTGTTTGTTTGGTTGGGACAGTGGTGTGGTTGGTGGTTGGGACAGTGGTGTGTTTTGGTGGTTGGAACAGTGGTGTGTTTGGTGGTTGGGACAGTGGTGTGTTTGGTGGTTGGGACAGTGGTGTGTTTGGTGGTTGGGACAGTGGTGTGTTTGGTGGTTGGGACAGTGGTGTGTTTGGTGGTTGGGACAGTGGTGTGTTTGGTGGTTGGGACAGTGGTGGTGTTTTGGTGGTTTGGGACAGTGGTGTGTTTGGTGGTTGGGACAGTGGTGTGTTTGGTGGTTGGGACAGTGGGTGTGTTGGGTGGTTGGACAGTGGTGTGTTTGGTGGTTGGGACAGTGGTGTGTTTGGTGGTTGGAACAGTGGTGTGTTTGGTGGTTGGGACAGTAGTGTGTTTGATGGTTGGGACAGTGGTGTGGTTGGTGGTTGGGACAGTGGTGTGTTTGGTGGTTGGGACAGTGGTGTGTTTGGTGGTTGGGACAGTGGTGTGTTTGGTGGTTGGGACAGTGGTGTGTTTGGTGGTTGGGACAGTGGTGTGTTTGGTGGTTGGGACAGTGGTGTGTTTGGTGGTTGGGACAGTGGTGTGGTTGGTGGTTGGGACAGTGGTGTGTTTGGTGGTTTGGGACAGTGGTGTGTTTGGTGGTTGGGACAGTGGTGTGGTTGGTGGTTGGGACAGTGGTGTGATTGGTGGTTGGGACAGTGGTGTGTTTGGTGGTTAGGACAGTGGTGTGCTTAGTGGTTGGGACAGTGGTCTGCTTGGTGGTTGGGATAGTGGTGTGTTTGGTGGTTGGACAGTGGTGTGGTTGGTGGTTGGTGACAGTGGTGTGGTTTGGTGGTTGGGACAGTGGTGTGTTTGGTGGTTGGGACAGTGGTGTGTTTGGTGGTTGGGACAGTGGTTGTTTGGTGTTGGGACAGTGGTCTGCTTGGTGGTTGGGATAGTGGTGTGTTTGGTGGTTGGACAGTGGTGTGTTGGTGGTTGGGACAGTGGTGTTGTTGGTGGTTGGGACAGTGGTGTGTTTGGTGGTTGGGCAGTGGTGTGTTTGGTGGTTGGGACAGTGGTCTGCTTGGTGGTTGGGATAGTGGTGTGTTTGGTGGTTGGGACAGTGGTGTGGTTGGTGGTTGGGACAGTGGTGTGGTTGGTGGTTGGGACAGTGGTGTGTTTGGTGGTTGGGACAGTGGTGTGTTTGGTGGTTGGGACAGTGGTGTGTTTGGTGGTTGGGACAGTGGTGTGTTTGGTGGTTGGGACAGTGGTGTGGTTGGTGGTTGGGACAGTGGTGTGTTTGGTGGTTGGGGCAGTGGTGTGGTTGGTGGTTGGGACAGTGGTGTGTTTGGTGGTTGGGACAGTGGTGTGGTTGGTGGCTGGGACAGTGGTGTGTTTGGTGGTTGGACAGTGGTGTGATTGGTGGTTGGGACAGTGGTGTGTTTGGTGGTTGGGACAGTGGTGTGTTTGGTGGTTGGGACAGTGGTGTGGTTGGTGGTTGGGACAGTGGTGTGGTTGGTGGTTGGGACAGTGGTGTGGTTGGTGGTTGGGACAGTGGTGTGTTTGGTGGTTGGGACAGTGGTGTGTTTGGTGGTTGGGACAGTGGTGTGTTTGGTGGTTGGGACAGTGGTGTGTTTGGTGGTTGGGACAGTGGTGTGGTTGGTGGTTGGGACAGTGGTGTGGTTGGTGGTTGGGACAGTGGTGTGTTTGGTGGTTGGGACAGTGGTGTGGTTGGTGGTTGGGACAGTGGTGTGTTTGGTGGTTGGGACAGTGTGTGGTTGGTGGTTTGGGACAGTGTGTGCTTGGTGGTTGGGACAGTGGTTTGTTTGGTGGTTGGGATAGTGGTGTGGTTGGTGGTTGGGACAGTGGTGTGTTTGGTGGTTGGGACAGTGGTGTGGTTGGTGGTTGGGACAGTGGTGTGGTTGGTGGTTGGGACAGTGGTGTGGTTGGTGGTTGGGACAGTGGTGTGGTTGGTGGTTGGGACAGTGGTGTGTTTGGTGGTTGGGGCAGTGGTGTGTTTGGTGGTTGGAACAGTGGTGTGTTTGGTGGTTGGGACAGTGGTGTGGTTGGTGGCTGGGACAGTGGTGTGTTTGGTGGTTGGGACAGGGGTGTGGTTGGTGGTTGGGACAGTGGTGTGTTTGGTGGTTGGGACAGTGGTGTGTTTGGTGTTGGGACAGTGGTGTGGTTGGTGGTTTGGGACAGTGTGTGGTTGGTGGTTGGGACAGTGGTGTGGTTGGTGGTTGGGACAGTGGTGTGTTTGGTGGTTGGGACAGTGGTGTGTTTGGTGGTTGGACAGTGGTGGTCGGTGGTTGGGACAGTGGTGTGTTGGTGTTGGGACAGTGGTGTGTTTGGTGGTTGGGACAGTAGTGTGGTTGGTGGTTGGGACAGTGGTGTGGTTGGTGGTTGGGACAGTGGTGTGTTTGGTGGTTGGGACAGTGGTGTGGTTGGTGGTTGGGACAGTGGTGTGTTTGGTGGTTGGACAGTGGTGTGTTTGGTGGTTGGGACAGTGGTGTGTTTGGTGGTTGGGACAGTGGTGTGGTTGGTGGTTGGGACAGTGGTGTGGTTGGTGGTTGGGACAGTGGTGTGTTTGGTGGTTGGGACAGTGGTGGGTTGGTGGTTGGGACAGTGGTGTGGTTTGGTGGTTGGGACAGTGGTGTGTTTGGTGGTTGGACAGTGGTGGTTTGGTGGTTGGGACAGTGGTGTGGTTGGTGGTTGGACAGTGGTGTGGTTGGTGGTTGGGACAGTGGTGTGTTTGGTGGTTGGGACAGTGGTGTGGTTGGTGGTTGGGACAGTGTGTGTTTGGTGGTTGGGGCAGTGGTGTGGTTGGTGGTTGGGACAGTGGTGTGGTTGGTGGTTGAGACAGTGGTGTGTTTGGTGGTTGGGACAGTGGTGTGTTTGGTGGTTTGGGACAGTGGTGTGGTTGGTGGTTGGGACTGGTGTGTTTGGTGGTTGGGACAGTGGTGTGTTTGTGGTTGGGACAGTGGTGGTTTGGTGGTTGGGACAGTGGTGTGTTTTGGTGGTTGGGACAGTGGTTGTGTTTGGTGGTTGGGACAGTGGTGGTTTGGTGGTTGGACAGTGGTGTGTTTGGTGGTTGGCATGGTTGTGTTTGGTGTTGGGACAGTGGTGTGTTTGGTGGTTGGGACAGTGGTGTGTTTGGTGGTTGGGACAGTGGTGTGTTTGGTGGTTGGGACAGTGGTGTGTTTGATGGTTGGGACAGTGGTGTGTTTGGTGGTTGGGACAGTGGTGTGTTTGGTGGTTGGGACAGTGGTGTGTTTGGTGGTTGGGACAGTGGTGTGGTTGGTGTTGGGACAGTGGTGTGTTTGGTGGTTGGGACAGTGGTGTGTTTGGTGGTTGGGACAGTGGTGTGTTTGGTGGAGGGGACAGTGGTGTGGTTGGTGGTTGGGACAGTGGTGTGTTTGGTGGTTGGACAGTGGTGTGTTTGGTGGTTGGGACAGTGGTGTGGTTGGTGGTTGGGACAGTGGTGTGATTGGTGGTTGGGACAGTGGTGTGTTTGGTGGTTAGGACAGTGGTGTGCTTAGTGGTTGGGACAGTGGTCTGCTTGGTGGTTGGGATAGTGGTGTGTTTGGTGGTTGGGACAGTGGTGTGGTTGGTGGTTGGGACAGTGGTGTGGTTGGTGGTTGGGACAGTGGTGTGTTTGGTGGTTGGGACAGTGGTGTGTTTGGTGGTTGGGACAGTGGTGTGGTTGGTGGTTGGGACAGTGGTGTGTTTGGTGGTTGGGACAGTGGTGTGTTTGGTGGTTGGGACAGTGGTCTGCTTGGTGGTTGGGATAGTGGTGTGTTTGGTGGTTGGGACAGTGGTGTGGTTGGTGGTTGGGACAGTGGTGTGGTTGGTGTTGGGACAGTGGTGTGTTTGGTGGTTGGGACTGTGGTGTGTTTGGTGGTTGGGACAGTGGGTGTTTGGTGGTTGGGACAGTGGTGTGTGTTTGGTGGTTGGGACAGTGGTGTGTTGGTGGTTGGGACAGTGGTGTGTTTGGTGGTTGGGACAGTGGTGTGGTTGGTGGTTGGGATAGTGGTGTGTTTGGTGGTTGGTACAGTGGTGTGGTTGGTGGTTGGGACAGTGGTGTGGTTGGTGGTTGGGACAGTGGTGTTTTGGTGGTTGGGACAGTGGTGTGTTTGGTGGTTGGGACAGTGGTGTGTTGGTGGTTGGGACAGTGGTGTTTTGGTGGTTGGGACAGTGGTGTGTTTGGTGGTTGGACAGTGGTGTGTTTGGTGGTTGGACAGTGGTGTGGTGGGTTGGGACAGTGGTGTGGTTGGTGGTTGGGACAGTGGTGTGTTTGGTGGTTGGGACAGTGGTGTGCTTGGTGGTTGGGACAGTGGTGTGTTGGTGGTTGGACAGTGGTGTGTTTGGTGGTTGCGACAGTGGTGTGGTTGGTGGTTGGACAGTGGTGTGTTTGGTGGTTGGGACAGTGGTGTGTTTGGTGGTTGGACAGTGGTGTGGTTGGTGGTTGGGACAGTGGTTGTGGTTGTGGTTGGGACAGTGGTGTGTTTGGTGGTTGGACAGTGGTGTGCTTGCTGGTTGGGACAGTGGTCTGCTTGGTGGTTGGGAGGTGGTGTGTTTGATGGTTGGACAGTGGTGTGGTTGG
>JACEEZ010020174.1:152580-175080 GCA_016584305.1 Chionoecetes opilio
ACGTTTGGGTAGAAAGCTGTTATATCTAGCATGTCGCCACCACATGTTAGAACTTGTTGTGGGTGCTGTCTGGAAACTTTTGTTTGGTGCAATTCTTGAACCAGAAAATAAACTATTTGCACAATTCAAAGAGGCTTGGTCAGATATGGACAAAGAACTTCCAATACAAATACTGACCATCGAAGACCACTGGTTGCTACAAATTAGAAATGAAGTTGTTAATGACTTTACTGCTCTGCTTACAAACCAAGATTCAGCTGCTTTCCCTCGTGACGACTACCGTGAGTGCGTGGAGAATACGCTAATCATCTTGGGTGAAACTCCCCCGCGTGGTATCCACTTTCTTAAGCCAGGTGCCATGCATCAAGCCCGCTGGATGGCGAATAACATCTATGCTGGAAAGATGTATGTACATCTTCTCCACGGCGATGCTGTATGATGAACGCATCATGCAGGGCCGGATTAAAGGGGGGTCTACAGGGGCTGTAGCCCCAGGGCCCCTACCGAAAGGGGTCCCCCACAAAAAGGAGCCTCCATGGTTTAAATTAATAAATAGTAGATGTATCATGAAAAACAAACTATACTACAGAATTATATCCCTAAATTGTGTTTTATTATATATCGTATATAATAAGCGAAAAATCCGATATATACAGTTATAAATTTCATCACATACAATTTGTTACTTAAATTTTGTGTTATTTGAATGCGGCAGCGACGCAGCGTATCCACATGCTAAGTGTTGCCGACTCGGCGACTGTTTAGCAATGTGATACAGCGATTTTCCGCTAGGCTCAACTGCATGATTATTGGTGTAAACTTCTTAATATGCGCATTGTAAGTACAATCAAATTATTGCTGAACGTGGATTAGTATTCCGAGGCACAGATGAAGTGATTTGTTCTCAAACAAATGGAAATGATCTTGGCATACTGGAACCCCTATCAGAGTATGATGCATTTCTTGCAGCTCACATCAAACTGCATGCAAATAAAGGACGAGGTCACACCAATTACACTGGGGAACAATTTGAAGAAAAAAAAATTGTTGAGTTAGATTTTTGAGCTTATTTAGACTAAAATTGGCATGCTGATTCCAAATCTGTAGTCAGTTTTTTTCTAGCACGTCAAGTTTTTTCTCCACAGCTTACCCTCCAGATAAGCAAAATTCCACTTGTGAGCTGTAAGTGTGTACTTCTACACAATGGCAATTTGTTTGGCGCAGTCCCTATTGGGCATTCGGTCTGTCTTCGTGAAGAATATGGAGATGTAAAGAGAGTCATTGAGTTATTGCAATATGACAAACACAATTGGATCATCTGTGTTGACCTTAAAATGGTGTCCTTCCTTCTTGGTCAACAACGTGGATACACAAAGTATCCCTGCTTTCTCTGTATGTGGGATAGCAGAGCTCGAGAGAAGCATTGGGTTCAGACGAATTGGCCTCCGAGATCTGATCTTAAACCTGGAGATCCTAACATTGTACATGAGCCACTTGTTGACAGGAAGAAAATAATATTCCCACCTCTGCACATAAAACTAGGTCTCATGAAACAATTTGTAAAAGCATTGTCAACTGATGGCGACTGTTTGAAGTACATCATCTTGGCATTTCCTGGACTGTCAATTGAAAAAATCAAGGCCGGTGTGTTTGATGGTCCACAAATTCGACAGCTCATCAAAGATGAACATTTCAACGGTACTATGTCAGACCTTGAAAATAATGTTTGGCTATCATTCAAAGACGTCGTCAAGAACTTTCTTGGAAATACACGTGCAAGTAATTACACAGAAATTGTTCAGAAACTATTGGAGAGCTACAAAGCGCTTGGTTGCAACATGAGTATTAAAGTACATTTTTTGCATAGCCATCTTGCCAACTTTCCGGAAAATCTTGGTGCTGCTAGCGACGAGCAAGGTGAACGATTTCACCAAGATTTGAAGGTTATGGAAGAACGTTACCAGGGTAGATGGGATGTGCATATGATGGCTGACTATTGTTGGAGCATCAAACGTGATAGTCCTCAAGTTGAACACTCCAGACAAAGCTACAAACGTACATTTTTACCTTAACCTGCACACAATTATAGCCTTATCCTTTCTAAAAACATGATAATGTTAAATAAACATTCTATTCATGCCTATTTCTTTCATTTTTCATTGTATGTTAACATTTGCAACTTTTTATAAAATAAGCACTGTTACTGTTATGTACAGTATTTTTCATATTTTTTAAGAAAACGAAAATCCTACAGCTCAAAAACTTGACGTGATAGAGAAAAACTGAGATCAGTTTTGGATGCAGCACCCAAAAATTACTTAATAACAAGTGTCAGACCTATCTCAACAAAAATTTGTTCCCCAGTGTTATCTTTCATCTACAATTTGTGAAGAAATATTTGGAATAATGGGTGAACTTGTAAAGACTGAGGTGTGTGAAGTTGTTGATTTTCGTTTGTTGACAAGTCACACATTCCAGTCTTTAACTCCAGCTGTTCGAATGCATATAAAGCAATATATACAGCCGTGACGATTATATTTTTCTTAATTACACGCCGCAACCTCCCTTATTTGATTCAAACTATTATGATAAAATTGATAAGACATTAAATTTTTTAAATAAGAAAGTGTAATTGATTTTGTCGAATGTACACTGTTGTCATTCTTTTATTGAAGCAGAAAGCATCGCCACGTCAGCCGAACGCTGACGCACTTCACTCACTTCTTGCATGCTCCAGCAAGAAATTTCTTGCCGGTCGGGCAAGCATCTTCCCAGGATGATTGAACAGCAAGCGAAATTTGAGCAAGCAAAATTTGAGCAAGCGAAATTTGAGCAAGCGAAATTTGAGCAAGCGAAATTATTTCTCTTGTAAGAGAAATTTCTCTTGCTTCCCCGCAGAAAATGTCTTTATGCTGAAGGAAATAATAGCAAGAATCAAGAAATCAAAATATTATTCCATTTCTCTTGACTCAACCCCAGATGAGGCTTACATTGATCAACTAACTTTGGTCATACGCTATATGGAAGACACATTGCCAAAGGAAAGGTTCCTGACATTCATGGACAATCAAGGTCACACTGGTGCCGATATGGCCAATGCCCTGTTTGAGTTTTTAGAGGGCCACAAAACTGATATAAAAGATTGCAGGGGGCAGTCCTATGATAATGCTGCAAATATGAGCGGAAAGTACAATGGAATGCAAGCACTTATCAAAGAAAAAAATTCATTAGCAGAGTTTGTGCCATGTTGTGGGCATTCCAATTTAGTTGGAAAGGCAGCAGCTAATACATGTTCTGCAGCTATTCACTACTTTGATTTCGTTCAGCAACTGTTTGTGTTTTTCACAGCATCCACGGCACGCTATGCTGCTCTCAAAGAAAAATTAACAAACACGGATAAGCAGTTGTATGTTCCCAAGCGACTAAGTGAAACTAGTTGATCTTGCAGAGCTGATGCAACAAAAAATAAAGACCATAGTGCATGGCTACAGAGAGATAAGAGAGGCTCTTGATGACATTATGACTGATGAGGAAAACAAGGCTGTGGTTCGAAATGAAGCTAGTAATCTATATGAAAAGATGGATCAATTAGAAACAGCAATTTATGCTTAATTTTGGAATGAAATTTTAGAAAGATTCAATGCAACAAACCACATTCTACAAGATCCTAACATGGTTCTCAGTACTGCAGTAAAGGCACTGAAGTCTCTGAAAACATTTATTGAAACAAAGAGAGAAAAATATAATGAATATGAAGCAGCTGGAACCAGACTGTCTGGAACAAAAGAGTATGGTGAGATTCGCCATCGTGTGCGAAATGTGCGTCTTAATCCACTGGATTATGGTAAAGCAGAGGATGCCCAGATGAGTTCGAAGGCAAAGTTTCGTACAAACTGCTTCATTCCAGTTATTGACCAGTTTGTCCAATCTCTGAATGACAGAATAGCTGCTTATGATATTGTATGTGAGCGTTTTGGATTTCTCAATCGCCTGGAAGATATGAATGCTGACGAGATCAGTTCAGCTGCAGCTAGTCTTGTGAGTTTTTACAAAAATTACCTAGAGTCCAGTCTCGAAGATGAACTAGTTCATTTTGCTGAATTTGTAAAACTGCACATAAAAGAGTACAATGAAAGTATCCCATGGCCAAAAGAACTCTACTTCTACAAAATTCTACTTGATAGTGGCTTGCAGGCAACTTTTCGCAATGTTGAAATACTGTTGAGAATCTAGTTAGTATTAATGGTGACCAACTGTAGTGGTGAAAGATCATTTTCCAAGATGAAAATAATAAAGAACAGACTAAGAACATCAATGAGTCAGAGTCGTCTCTCATGGTTGGCTATAATGAGCATTGAAAGTGATATCCTTCGTGAAATGGATTTTCAAACAGTAATTGAAACATTTGCCAGTCAGAAAGTACGTAAACCTGCATTGTTCATGTAAATAATTTTTCTACATGAAATTATATGGTAAAAGCTGTTTACGGAATATAATTTTGCAAGCTGCTGTATTTACTAAAATATTTCTATTTTTTAGAAAAATATTTATTTATGCAGTTGAAAAGAAATTACTGACTTCAGTTTTAAAAGTGTGTATGATGGTGCAAGAGCAAGAGTACGCAGTGCACATGGATGGTGAGTTAAGATCCAGTCTTATATATATATTTTTTTTTTCTTTTATTATACTTCTTGTAATCATGGGTGTGTATGTGAAATTAACACGTAGGCCTACAGTATTTTTATAACTCTTCCATCTCTACCTAATAGTACCTATGTATATTAGCTTTAAGCAGTAATATCAAAAACATTGGCAAGCTACAAAACCAAAACATATTTGCCTGTCTCTGTTTCATCCTTTATCTCTGAATACCAGTCTATGCATTAATAGTTCTTTGCCTGGCCTCAAAATACCCACAAAAGTGCTTAATTTTCGTGCGAATATAGGGCCCCCACAAATGCTGTGCCCCGGGGCCCCCACAAATGCTGTGCCCCAGGGCCCCCACAGCTCTTGATCCGGCCCTGGTAACGCATGTTAGCAAAATTGATGCGCATGAACAGGTTTCTGGCGCTTTTCTACACTGCAGCATGGATGAAAGCCAGCATGGGTGCGGATGCTCCAATAAATTATCTTCAGTTCATCCACGATATGATGGATTATCGCAAAGTTGACAAGGCAGTTGCAGACACTGTGATTGATAAACTTGGTCACCACGGGTGGTACCTCTCAGAGGAAGTCGTTCCGTTTGCAATGTTCAGCAAGAATGCGAAGATGACCAACAGCATGAAACAACAAATGGCTGCTCGGCTGTTGGAGACACCAGAACCAGACAACTTCCACCTCGGCAAGCCTCTCTTCCGAAAAGTTGCTCGTGACACAACTTTGAAGGATTTGATAGGACCCGAATCCCACTCAGTGTTCCGCATTCTGGATGTAAAAACGGATTGGCTTGCTAAACCAGTCGAGCAATGGTCATCAGATCCTGCATTTCTCGATGCTGAACAATTGTTCGTACGGTGAAAGTTGTCAATGATGCAGCTTGAGCGCGGAGTTAAGTTGATCTCGGACTTTGCCACAATACTTACCAATGATCCACAGCAAAGATCGTGGCTGTTGCAGGGTGTTGAACAACACAGGAAGCAGTACCCCAGCTTTGACAAGAAAACACTTGCCATGAAGTTGTGAAGCATCCATTGGACAGCTGCAATTCCGCAGCGCCGGTGTCGCGTTATTGACATATTTCTGACAAAATATGTGACTAATGGTCATTATTCATAAACAAATGAGTTGCCTAAGCACTCCCTGTTTTGGGACTAAGTTGTATGGTATAGATTCCATGACTTTGTCACTCTTCTGTGTCTAGTATGTTGAGTTATCATATGTTGAATAGCAAATAAATGTGCGGTTTCAAGGGAAAATACGGTACTTGTGTTCTGGGGCTTTGAGGGACCTCAGGATAACTTCCTAAAATTATGTAAAAAATATTTTTAGACATAATAGGGATAGAATAATGGGAAAAACTTCACTAGGCAAGGTTTTCAAAGAAATTTTATTTTATGGACAACCCTAAATTATATATATATTATATATATATATATATATATTATTCTATTCACTTGTTTGTTTATCCATTTACATCATATCGGATTCACTTATTTATACTATCCCAAGCAGTGCTGCCAGATGCAGGGACATTTCCCTGTTTAAGGGAAATTCAGGTCACTACAGGGAAACAAGGAAGAAAATTTAAAATATACCAAAATATAGGGAAATTCGAAAGATGCTGAGAATATATAAACTTTTTGTGTATATATCTCTAAATTACAAGAGAGAGAGAGAGAGAGAGAGAGAGAGAGAGAGAGAGAGAGAGAGAGAGAGAGAGAGAGAGATTCGCTGTAAGTCTCGAAATAGCCGTATCGTTCTCGTCCGGTTTTTGCACAGTGTCGGTACAGTACGTGTTCTGAGGTCCTATTTCAGAGTCTCAGACTCCCGTGAGTTCATTCTCAGTTCCCGGTAAAGCTTCCGTACTGATTGACGTTTGGAAGTCTCTGAAGGATTTCTGTTACTGTGTTATTGATCTGACCTGTAGTCATGTCTACTCCTTCAGCTAGAGGTGCACCTAGGAATATTTTTCGGTGAGGGGGGGCAGAAATTTGTATTCGCCACCCAGTACACAGTAAATCTGTAAAGCTGATTTATCAGTAAAGCTGATGGCCTTTTCAGGCCTGATTTCATATTTCTGCTGCTGAAACAATAGTTTTGGTGTTGTTAGATGCTTGTTCAAGACATTTCGTGAAGCATATGCGCGACCAAATCAAGGTATAGGTGTACACGGTCAGGTGACGCGGTCACATCGCTACCGTAGATAACAGTGAAGTCGCCACCTGCAGTGAAGTCGCCAGGCGCCAAATATTACGAATTATAGCATCTCTACTGATTGTTATGTGCCACTGAAGATGATACACAGTAGTTTATATCATGATTGTATAATCTACCCTGTTTCAGCGTTGTTTTATGCTTTGTATCTGCAAATATAACTGTTGCGCATTTTGCTTCTCACGTTTTTCTTCGCGCGATGACAGACAGTAAACAGTAGCTTTTCGGGCGACACAGGACGCAGACTTGCCAGATCTTTCAAACTTGAATAGAATTTATTTTCACGTTGGCAGAGGAATTTTTATATATCCAAGCATCTTCCGCAGCTAATATATATAGAGACTTGTTTTACTTTACCTCTAATTTCCCTGAATTCCCCAGAGTGGCGACTCAACTGTTGGGTTAAAATACTAGCTGGCGACTTTACTGTAGTAGGTATAGTGAGGTCGCCACTCGGTTTTATTTTTGTCATTTGTTCATTTATAGCCCTAATATGACACAGATGAAGACACAAAATGACACAGATTCTCCAGATAGCCCCTTCTAACTTTCCTGAAATCATGGATGTACAAATGTAAGTATTAACGCCACCACACGTCTGTAAATAACAAAGAAACGTAGAACTGGCGACTTCACTGTTATCTACGGTAGGTAGAACCTGTAATAACTTTTTTTTAACTGACTTAGTGTATTCTGATTTCTTACAAGGAAGGAAATTTCGGAGAGCCCCCTGGTTGCGCCACTGCCTCCATACAAGCGTAAACGCCAGGCGTACACTCAAAGATACACTGATAAATGGAAAAGTGACCCAAATTTTTTAGTTGGCTGATACGAAGGGGTAAAGGCCCTCTGTATTTCCATTGCAAATTGTGTAATTCTGACGGAAAAACTGATATAAAGGCGACAGGGAAATACAGGGCTAAACAGGGAAATGTTTGAGGTGAATAAAGGGAAATTTTGGCAGCTCAATCTGGCAGCACTGATCACAAGGCACAGCAGGGTTGTTTGTGATAACCAGCGCCAGCGTGCCACTTCGCTGTTTTGGTGGGTAACCTTATAAGCAGCAGGTTGATAATAGCAGACCTGGCAACAGTGGCTAGTGGCTGGTGCGTCATTCCCGCTCACAGTCAGCTAATGGTTGGTTGTGGTGGTGGTTGTGGTGAAGTGAGCAGAGTGCCAGCAGGGGTGAATGCCACTTCCCACCTCCATTGACACTTTATCTTTGCCGATGTGAGTAGCTCTCTAGTACACTCAACTAACTGTCATACAAAAATAACACCTTTTGGTCACTTTGTATATAGAAAAGTACATAATAGGAATGACGGAGATAATTAATGTGAGTCGCAGTGATGTGTCGGGGTGGGGAATATTACAGGACTGTGGTGGTGGTGGTGAGCAAATGACATACTGTTGTACCATCGGCATGTAAAGACAACACGTGCATAGGTTTGTTTTGCGTTGCTAAATATGAATAAATGTGTTGTTTGCTTATTCCGAGTTTAAATGTTTAAAGGCTCTCTCTCTCTCTCTCTCTCTCTCTCTCTCTCTCTCTCTCTCTCTCTCTCTCTCTCTCTCTCTCTCTCTCTCTCTCTCTCTCTCTCTGGAGGGATACTACTGCTATGTACAAAAGAAAGAAAGAGAGAGAGAGGGAGAGTCCTGCTCTGCCAACTTCTCTCTCTCTCTCTTTCTCTTTTGTCTTGTGAAGTATGTATACTCATCCCTGCTTTGCTTACGTGCTTACGTGCATGTGTGTGTGTGTGTTCGAAAACGCTGGATATTAATTACCATTCATTAGGTTGTGTTTAGGCACTGTCTGTCTTTCTCCACCCTCTCCACATACCCCTCCACCCTCTCCACATACCCCTCCACCCTCTCCACATACCCCTCCACCCTCTCCACATACCCCCCCACCCTCTCCACATACCCCTCTACCCTCTCCACATACCCCTCCACCCTCTCCACATACCCCTCTATCCTCTCCACATACCCCTCCACCCTCTCCACATACCCCTCCACCCTCTCCACATACCCTCTCCACATACCCCTCCACCCTCTCCACATACCCTCTCCACATAGCCTCTCCACATACCCTCCCACATAGCCTAAGCGTCCTTCCTGATTTTCTCACCACCCCCCGCAGCCCTCTCGCCTCTCCCTCGCTATCATGTTTCCTCTCCTTCCCCATCATAGTGACTTACAATGTCTGTTATATTGTGTACTAGCCGCAAAGCCGCCCTCCGGGCGGACTTTTCGGCTAGCTCCTGCGGAGGGCTATTGGTGGGCCTTCGGCCTACCACCTGTGTTTGGTGGGCCGAAGGCCCACCAAGCACAGACTCTCCAGATAGCCCCTTCTAGCTTTCCTGAAATCATGGATGTAGAAATGTATGTATTAACGCCAACCTATTCACATCACCCCCAACCCATTCACTCACCCATTACCCATCACCCACCACCCATTCACTCACCCATCACCCCACACCCATTACCCATTACCCCACCCATTCACTCACCCATTACCCATCACCCTACATCAAGGTTTCCTCAATTAGAGAGAACTGCAACTCCGAAATGCCAGTGGTCGCAGGCAGTTTTAACTCACAATTTGGTGAAAAGTTGGTCAACTTGAAAGAAAAATATGGGCTTATTCCACTGCACTTAAAACACACAAGTATAATATTAAGAACGATTTTCTTCTATAAGTATATTGTATAGAAGCCTGATTCTGTAAAACATTGTATATAACCAAATAACCAAGGAGGTTATAGTTGAGGAGGCGAGGTAAATGCTACTCTATGATATTATATAGTCAATAACGAATGTTTAGAAGTTATCTATACCTAGGCAGTCATATTTTCCTGTTATTATTGTGTATCAATCAGATAGAAAGCCTAGAAGTGCAATGAGTCGACGCGTGAAGTGGCAATGTTTTTATTCAATCTCCCCGCCACAATCTCCCCGCCACCACTCCCCGCCGCGGCACGTCGCCTCCACAATTATAACCTACATTGTCGCAGCAACAGGCCGATTTCGGCATTCTTTATTCTTCGTTTTTCCAAGGCATTGCTTATTGTATTTTGACAAGCGTTTGCCAGACGCAGCAGTACTGTCTTAGAAAACAGTGTGAACATCGCCCAAATTTTATATGCCACAATATACATGTAAAAAATATATTAAGCTTTGCTACTCGAGGCGAGTAATTTGCATTAAATTGCTATTATAGAACGTTCCATCGTAATGCATGTCATCCATATAATTAGCAGAACAACAGAAGAACTATATTTTTTGGTATTCAGATGCGGTGCATCAATGTTTATCGCGAAATTAATTTATGAAAAATATTAGTCGCGGAGCCAAAACACAGTAGACCAACCTTTGAGTTACAACTGCCAGCGACCACTGGCATTTCTCCAGTTTCAGATCTTTGGAATTCTCGCAACCCCCTTTTTTTCACAATTCTCGCTAATAGGCTGCTAAAAAAAAAAAAAAAAAAAGTGATCGGATCATCTCATAAATGGGCTTAAAACCTTCCCCTGCTCGAGCCGGTTCCAAAACTGTGCCATATGAGGGGATTCTGCCACAGGGGGCGGCACCTGGAGCGGACACACACACACACTTTCGCTTATATTATTATAGATGTTTATATTTATCCGTTTCTTTAGTTAGTGTTTTATTCATTCGTTTATTCGTTCGCTCGTTGAGAGAGAGAGAGAGAGAGAGAGAGAGAGAGAGAGAGAGAGAGAGAGAGAGAGAGAGAGAGAAAGAGAGAGAATGAGAATGATTGGTTGGTGGAGGAGGAAGGGGAGAAGGTTGTAATCTCGAACCTAATCAAAAGTTTAGCACGCGTTGTCCTTGAGTTAAGTACCACTTATCACACACACACATTGGATAAACATCACCACGTCAATGTGTGTTCGTGGTTGCGAGTGGTGGTGAGAAAATCAGGAAGGGTGGTTAGGCTATGTGGGAGGGTATGTGGAGAGGGTGAAGGGGTATGTGGAGAGGGTGGAGGGGTATGTGGAGAGGGTGGAGGGTTATGTGGAGAGGGTGGAGGGGTATGTAGAGAGAGACACACACACACACACACATTGTAACGGGAGGGTGATGATTGAGGGAGGTATAGTCTTTTTTTTTTGACGAGGCGAAAATTCCATTCTATCTTATGGTCTCATACTTAAAATTATGCCTACGTTTACCTGATAATATGTTTAACTATGATAAAATACAGCTGAAATTTTGAAGAACCGTAGTATTCCCTTCTCCTGGCATCAAATATTAGTCAGTAAGAAGCAAGGGGGTCAGGATTTTTCACCTCGTTAAAAAAAAGTATAGTGATGGAGTGAAAAATGTAGAGAGAAAGAATTCATATACTACTACTACTACTACTACTACTACTACTACCATTACTACTACAACTACCATTACTACTACATACTACTACTACTATTACTACTACTACTACTACTACTACTGCTACTACTACTACTGCTACCATTACTACTACTACTACTACTACTACTGCTACCATTACTACTACTACTACTACTACTACTACTACTACTACTACTACTACTACTACTACTACTACCAGTGCTGGGCACGCGATCCAAAAATAGGTGGTCCACTATCGCTATTCCGCGATCGAAAATTTGGCGTTCCGCGATCGCGGAATATTTATTTAAGTTTTAATTAAAATTCCGCGATCGTTTATTCACTTCACACTTCACAGTGAAGTAAAGTGAAGTGAAGTGAAGTGAAGTGAAGTGCTGTGAAGTGTGGGGCAGGTGTATCCAGCTTCTTTCCTGTGAATACAGGAGTGAGGCAAGGGTGCGTCCTTGCCCCATCACTTTTCAACGCTTGTATGGACTGGGTATTGGACAAGGTTGTAGATCAAAGTGATTGTGGAGCATCCGTCGGCAACACCAAGATCACTGATCTTGTTTTTGCCGATGATGCAGTAATCTTTGCTGAGTCGCTGGAGGTCCTGGTGATGGCCTCGAGGCGCTGCACGAGGAGGCAAAGCCTTTGGGACTTGAGGTCTCCTGGCTCAAGACCAAGGTCCAGGTATTTGGAGACTTACTAGATGAAGCAGTACAGTCTGTTCATGCGTGTGGCGAGGACATTGAGATCTTGGAAAGTTTTACATACCTTGGTAGCGCAGTCCATAATGACGGCGGGTCACGTCAAGAAGTCTTACGACGGATTGGCATAGCCCACGGTGTTATGGACTCGCTCAGCGGGGGTATTTGGCGTTGTCGGTACCTGTGCAGGAGGACAAAGATCCGGATCTTCAAGTCGCTTGTGATCCCTGTCTTACTCTATGGTTGTGAGACATGGACACTAAATAGTGACTTGAAGAGACGAATCAATGCCTTTGGTAATAAGTGTCTTCGCAGAATCATGGGGTATCGCTGGGATGATTACGTGTCAAATCAGCGATTGCACCGTGAGACTGAATCGAGGCCTATTACCTGCATAGTCCGTCAGCGCCAACTTCGGCTATATGGGCATGTGGCACGCTACCCTGAAACCGATCCTTCCCATCGGGTTGTATCTGTAAGAGACAATCCGGCGTGGAGGAGGCCAAGGGGGCGCCCACAAGGCTCGTGGCTGGGGCAAGTTGATGTTTCTTGTCGAGAGCTGCTTGGTATGGGAAAGGAGCCTGCATGGGAACTCGCGCGTGGTGACCCCCGGGAGTGGCGTCGTAGGGTGGGCGAGGCGACGCGCCCCCCGGCGTATGCCCCCAATGATTGATTGATTGATTGATCGTTTATTCCGCGATCGGTAATCGCTAGCGAAGTTTTTCTTCGAAGAAATAAAGCATTAAGCCATTATACCCCATTAAGTAATAACTGTTAAGTCTTAACTCTTAAGTGTATTAACCATTAACCTATTAAGTATTAACTAAGCAAACAGAAGCAAGTGGTAGTGGAAGTGGAAGTGGAAGTGGAAGTGGAGCACGAGATGTGCTATGATGAGTCTCCGACCTGTTGTTTACATTCTAACCTATTGCTCTAACCGAAAATGTACACGGGAGAGGCGCGTTAAAAGTTGTAAAATTCAGGAAATAAGTTTTTTCTATGTAGGCTAGGTGAGGTGAGTTTCGAATTCAAGTTAGAACTTGACATTTAGCGTTTGCTAAGAGCGGGGAAGTCAGCGACTTTACTGTGGAACAGTTCAGAGCTGACTGATCAGCCCGCGGGCGGCCAGCAGCAGGTGCGTCAGGTAAAGCCGGCCACACACACACCGGCGCGGCCTGTCCGGCCGACAAAAAGTGGCGGGGCATCGTTCGCCAGACGAGACCCACACACACACCGGCCGCCTCATGAAAATATACAGTACACGTCGGACCACCGTGGTGACAACATGAATCCGCTGTCCGAAAATGACTTGTTGGTGATGGCTGCATGTGCAGCCATATAAAATACCTATATATAATACGTCATACTATACATAATACGTCATATATAATACCTATATTATCATAAATACAATTATTACTGGTACAATTAGTCATTATCTGGCCGAGCGAGGGGCGGGCCGCGCCGGAAGGCACCCACACACACGCAGGCGGCAGGCCGCGCCGGACGGAATTTTCAAGCGCCGACTGATTTTCATCCGGCCGCTGCGACAGGCCCCGCCGGATGAAAAACACCCCCACACACTCACCGGCCGCCTCTAGCCACGCCCCTTTTCGTCGACCGGACAGGCCGCGCCGGTGTGTGTGTGGCCGGCTTAACAGAACAGCTGGCTGGTCAACCCAACCCCGCGCGGTAGCGCGGGAAAAAAAAGTTGTTTTTCAAGTCAAAATTTTGGATCGTGGACTAAAAATCGCGGAATTAAAGGCAAAAAAAATTTCCGCGATCGCGATCGTGATCGCGGAATTCATTCAAATTTAATAAAAATTCCGCGATAGATTTTTGGTAATCCGCGATCGCGGAATCGCGGAATCGCGGACTATAATTCCGCGACGCCCAGCACTGACTGCTACCATTACTACTACTACTACATACTACTACTACTACTACTACTACTACTACTACTACTACTACTACTACTACTACTACTACTACTACTGCTACCATTACTATTACTACTACATACTACTACTACTACTACTACTGCTACCATTACTACTACTACTACATACTACTACTACTACTACTACTTTTTTTAGCTATACTATATTACTTACAAGACTACTACTGCTATTACTGTAACTACTACTACTACTACTACTATTACTACCACTTCTGCTACTACTACTGCTACTTCTATCACTACTACTACTACTGCTACTACTACTTATTGTGGAGGAAAGGAAATGTTGTTCCCATATTTAAGAAGGGAGACAGAGGACTAAAGTCAAATTATCGACCCGTAAGTCTAACATCAGTGGTGGGTAAATTATTGGAATCTATTATTGCAAAAAACATTAGAGAGCACTTAGATAAACATAGTTTGATCAATGATTCACAACATGGATTCACCAAGGGTAGGTCATGTCTCACCAATTTATTGAGTTTTTATAGGAAAGTTTATGAGACGGCAGATAATGATAAGGATTATGATATAATATATTTGGACTTTAGTAAGGCATTTGACAAAGTACCACACGAGCGACTCTTAAATAAGGTTAGGGCTCATGGTATAGATGGGAAGGTTCTTCATTGGATCAGAGCTTGGCTAAGTAATAGGCAACAAAGGGTTACAATTAATGGTTCCAAATCTGAATGGGGACTGGTGACAAGTGGAGTTCCACAAGGGTCTGTTTTGGGCCCATTACTATTTTTGATTTACATCAACGACTTGGATAGTGGGATTAGCAGTGATATCAGCAAGTTTGCTGATGATACTAAGTTAGGTAGGATTATTGGATCACAGTCTGACGTAAACATATTGCAGGGAGACTTAGATAAACTTAACGAGTGGGCAGTCAGATGGCAGATGGAATTTAATATTGATAAATGTAGCGTTATGAATGTTGGTAGAAAAACCCTGGTAATAGATACACCATAAGCAATGTATCGCTGAAAAGATCAGAAGGTGAAAAAGATCTTGGAGTGAGGGTGAGCCCAGACCTCCGACCTAGGAAACAATGTATTGAGGCCAGAAATAGAGCTAATAGAGTATTAGGATTCATTACCAGAAGTGTTAAAAGTAGAAGTGCGGAAGTTATTTTAAAGCTTTATCTGGCTCTAGTCAGGCCTCACCTAGACTATGCAGTTCAGTTTTGGTCTCCATATTACAGGATGGATATAGTGTTGTTAGAAAAAGTGCAGAGAAGGATGACCAAAATGATACAAGGGATGCGTAACTTTAGTTATGAGAGGAGATTGAAGTTATTAAAATTACACTCACTCGAGAGACGCAGAGTAAGGGGCGATCTGATAGAAGTTTTTAAGTGGATAAAGGGATTTAATAAAGGAGAGGTAGGAAAAGTTCTTACGGCTTTTAACCAGGGTAGAACAAGAAGTAACGGATTCAAGCTGGAAAAGCGTAGATTTAGAAAGGAAATAGGGAAAAACTGGTTCACAAATAGGGTGGTGAATGAGTGGAATGGTCTCAGTAGACAGGTAGTTAGTGCGGAGTCATTAGGGAGCTTTAAAGGGGAGCTGGATAAGTTCATGGATGGGGATGAAAGGTGGATGTAGGTAGTGTTAGGTGACAGGAACTACCACGTGTAGGCCTCGCGGCCTCTTGTAGCTTCCTTATTTTCTTATGTTCTTATGTACTACTACTACTACTACTACTACTACTACTACTACTACTACTACTACTACTACTACTTTTTTTAGCTATACTTTACTACTGACAAGGCATAGTGTGTGATCTTGTGTAAGGTGATGGTAGGGAATAGCGAGTTGTGGCGGTAATGATAGTGATAATAATAATGCTAATGATAATAATGTTGATGATAATGATAACAATAATAATGATAACGACACTAATGACGATAATAATGATAATAATAGTGATAATTAATACTAATGATAACAATAATAATAATAATATAATTTCGTGATCACTTTTTGAGACCTGGAAAACGTAAGTGTAACAATCACATTCCCAACGAGGCAAATCTTGAGTCTTGAGCAGATTACAACCAGCCGTGGGTTGGTAGGCCTATCCTGCCTTGCCCGAAGCCCCTCAGCCTACCAAGGGTCATTGCCCCTCCACATGGACGCCGAGTGTGTCTACGCATCCCTATAACAATAACTGTCTTGCATTGAGGCCTTATGATATGAAACGAGGTGATTATAGTGAGTAATACGTATGATGTATTGTAGCTGTCATTGTGGTATGTCGGGAGAATTTAAGAGATACCAAGTGTTTAACATTAGGATATGAAATCATCCCCACAGGATATGAACGTATGAAAACGAATACTCTAATGTCATACCTGTGGGTCTTATTTTTTTATCATAGTGTAGAATAGTGGTCCTGGTGGAAGAAGAGGGTATCATAGTCGCATGGTGCAGAATGAGGAGGAGGAATGTTAGCACAAACGATATGATGAGGATGGTTTCGATTGATGATAGAGGCAGTAGTAGTTACACCCCCGCCCCTGATAAGAAGTGTCTACCCGTGCATTGCATCGGCCAAACTATCACCTTATTAGTCGCTCAGGTCTTGATTAGATGTGTTATAGTTGCACCCCGCGTAAGCCACGACAACATCTTTCAACCTTTCAACCTCTGGTGTAAGTGTCTTAAGTCTGCCGCCAGTGGAAGCAACAAGTAATAATAAATATCTATACTACGTCGTTGTTATTAATCACTTTCATGGGGTATGACTATGTGAAACATGGAGACACATTACGGTGCATGATCATGAAACACTGAGTCAGTGATTTCTTTCCCCTTCGTTACAGACGCTCCTGACACCGCCATGGGGATCAACCGAAGCCTCCTTCCCATCAAGAGTCACTTCTTCCTCTACTGGGGATGTAAGTAACGGACTGGGGATGTGGGCGAGAGGCCTTTCGCAGGGAGCGGGTACAACCGTGCGTCTGCGGCAAGGCTCGGGGTCGCTCAAACTTGTGACTGGTGTTTCGAATAGATTATGGAACCTTTCACATGGCGCGGGAAGCGGGTTTCGACCACGTGCAGGCGAAACGCAGCTGATCGGTTTTGCCCAAGGATAATACGGTGCTACTATAGCGTGCGGTTTACCTGGACATTTGCACTATAGCGTGCGGTCAGTGGCGTACCGGGGGGGGGGGGGGGCATGCGGCCATGCCCCCCCCTTTTGCAAAGAATAAATAATGATAAATAGATTATTTAATATATATATATATATATATATATACACATATATATATATATATAAAATATATATATATATATATATATATATATATATATATAATATATATATATATATATATATATATATATATTGGCCCCCCCCCCTTTTCAATTTTCTGGATACGCCACTGTTTATACTGATCATGATAAAAGTGCTGACGATGATGATGATAATATTAATAATAATAATAATATTGACATTACTACTATTAATGATAATAATGATAATGATAATAATAATAATAATAATAATAATAACAAAAATATAATAACAGTAATAACATTAATCATTATCAGTATTATTTATGTAAATATTATAACAATAAAAATGACTTGAGTCAAATAATGACTCGTCATTATTTGAAGAGTCAAATAAATTATTTCATCGCCACAGGCAGGAATCGAACACGCGTGCGGCCGTCTGTATACCCAGTTCAGCTTGAGGAGTTATATCTATTGCATTCATCAATTTTCCATTATCTCTTAACTATTGAGAAATTCAAAGTTATGTGAAAATGACACATTTACAATTTTCTCAAATAAATTAATTCCAAATTGATTATGCTATGGCTCGTTAGGAAGCTCTATGTTTGTTCTATCTATGCTATTTTTCACAAACACCGGCCATTGGTCCCACCCCACCAATGGCTGTGGTTGACAACTTACGACTACTTCCACTACTACTACTACCGGTACTAATAGTCAGAAACATCATAGAAAAACATAAGTACCTACAGAAATATTAGATTACAGAAATATTGGAAGAGTGTATAATCAGGCCACTCTGATGTTGGGAAGAGTGTATAATCAGGCCACTCTGATGTTGGGAAGAGTGTATAATCAGGCCACTCTGATGTTGGGAAGAGTGTATAATCAGGCCACTCTGATGTTGGGAAGAGTGTATAATCAGGCCACTCTGATGTTGGGAAGAGTGTATAATCAGGCCACTCTGATGATTGGAAGTATGTTGACGCAGGCCACTCTGATGACTGGAAAGCAGTTTTTTGTTTTTTTTAAGGCTATAGCTACGGTACAATAATAATTAGACATCACTGCTTGTTGAGGTAGTCTGGACGCAGTTCCATATTGTTCTATATAGTGCAGTGGTTACCTTTGATGTCGCTGTAGCTAACATTTATTCATTGTTTCATTGTCGTACTAGAGCAAGTAAGTAATTTTGGATAGTGTTCCCTCTCAAGCGTGTAACTCAAAAGTTGTTTCAAGTCGGATGTTGCGAGCCAGCCTTTGCTCCAGCTGGGTGTCTCTTCAGTGTTTCTTGACATAGCTGCGTCGGGCAACCATCTCGGTCATCTCTTGACCTAATGCCTTCACGTTGTTCTTCAGTTCGCGGAGGCGTCTCAAAGTTTGCTCCCTCACGCCTACTCCATTCTTACCGTAATCTTCATAAAGATGTTCACGCTCTTTGATGGGCAGCGGCAAGTCTTGATCAAATGTGAAGTGAACTTTTCGTGTTCGCGGTGCTGTCCGCGGGAAGTGTGTATAATCAGGCCACTCTGATGGTTGTAAGGGTGTTGGTTCAGGCAACTTGGATGGCGGGAAGGGTGTATAATCAGGCCACTCTGATGGTTGTAAGGGTGTTGGTTCAGGCAACTTGGATGGCGGGAAGGGTGTATAATCAGGCCACTCTGATGGTTGTAAGGGTGTTGGTTCAGGCAACTTAGATGGCGGGAAGAGTGTATAATCAGGCCACTCTGATGGTTAGAGGGATGTTGACGCAGGCCACTCTGATGATTGGCAGGATGTTGGTGCAGGCAAGGTAGATGGCGGGAAGAATGTATAATCAGGCCACTCTGATGGTTGTAAGGGTGTTGGTTCAGGCAACTTAGATGGCGGGAAGGGTGTATAATCAGGCCACTCTGATGATTGGAGGGATGTTGACGCAGGCCACTCTGATGATTGGAAAGATGTTGGCTCAGGCCACTTTAATGGCGGGAAGAGTGTATAATCATGGCCACTCTGATGATTGGAGGGAAGTTGACGCAGGCCACTCTGATGATTGGCAGGATGTTGGTGCAGGCAAGGTAGATGGCGGGAAGAGTGTATAATCAGGCCACTCTGATGATTGGTAGGGTGTTGGCTCAGACCACTTTAATGCCGGAACAAGTGTAAGCCCTGGCCACTCTGATGATCGGAAGGGTGTTGACTCAGGCCACTCTGATGATTGCAAGGGAACCACCTCAAGCCACTTTGTTGACGGGAAGAGTGTATACTCAGGCCACTAATGGTTGGATGGGGGGTGACTCAGGCAACACTGATGGTTGGATGGGGGGTGACTCGGGCAACTCTGATGGTTGGATGGGGGATGACTCAGGCAACACTGATGGTTGGATGGGGGGTGACTCAGGCAACACTGATGGTTGGATGGGGGGTGACTCAGGCAACACTGATGGTTGGATGGGGGGTGACTCAGGCAACACTGATGGTTGGATGGGGGGTGACTCGGGCAACTCTGATGGTTGGATGGGGGATGACTCAGGCAACACTGATGGTTGGATGGGGGGTGACTCAGGCAACACTGATGGTTGGATGGGGGGTGACTCGGGCAACTCTGATGGTTGGATGGGGGATGACTCAGGCAACACTGATGGTTGGATGGGGGGTGACTCAGGCAACACTGATGGTTGGATGGGGGGTGACTCAGGCAACACTGATGGTTGGATGGGGGGTGACTCAGGCAACACTGATGGTTGGATGGGGGGTGACTCAGGCAACTCTGATGGTTGGATGGGGGATGACTCAGGCAACACTGATGGTTGGATGGGGGGTGACTCAGGCAACTCTGATGGTTGGATGGGGGATGACTCAGGCAACACTGATGGTTGGATGGGGGTGACTCAGGCAACACTGATGGTTGGATGGGGGGTGACACAGGCAACACTGATGGTTGGATGGGGGGTGACTCAGGCAACTATGATGGTTGGATGGGGGGTGACTCAGGCAACTCTGATGGTTGGATGGGGGGTGACTCAGGCAACTCTGATGGTTGGATGGGGGGTGACTCAGGCCCCATTGGCGATGAGAAGGAGAGTGAAACAGGCAAATTTTCAGGAGAGGCCTCCCGCTGCTCCTGCAGGGGGAGGACCTGCTCTCCAGCCTCCTCCAGCACGCCCTCCACCATAATGTGTTTGACCTCCTGCGAGGCTGTGTCCTGCAGGGGAGGATCGTCCTACTGTCCTCGGCCCCGGGCCTCGCTGGCAGCCTCTGTAATCCAGAGAGAGTGCATGCGACACTGACTTTTCTTTTTCTTGCAATCACCTCAAGTGCTATTCTCCTTTCCTTGGTTCCTGTCCTTTGCCCGCAGTCATGGCCTCGGCGCCGCCCTTCGTGATGGTGGTGGCGCGGCAGATGGGCGTGCCGCTGGGCGTGCAGGGCGTGGTGTCGGCCGTGATCACTGCCTCCGCCGTGTTGGTAAGGCCGCTCATCGCTGCGCTGGCTGACATTTTCCCCGCCAGACGCAAGGTGAGGCAATGGCGGGTGTGAATGAAGTATTAAAGTATTAAGTATATTAAGTATATTGGGATAGAGATTTGGAAATGTTTTGTCCCTGATTTGTTAAGAGTAATATAATGACATTTTCCCCGCCAGACGCAAGGTGAGGTAATGGCGGGTGTGAAGTATTAAGTATATTGGGATAGAGGTTTGGGAAGGTTTAGTCCCTGGTTTGTTAAGAGAAATATATCTTGTTTATATAGGTATCATGAGTATCGGTAATATCATTAGTATTATATCATTCTCCAGATCATCTTTCTGGCCCTCATCGCCCTCATGATAACAGCCTATAACCCTATTGGCTACCTCGCGCCGCTACGACCGCCGCCACGCCTCTCCGGCCGCCTCGTTCCCTCGCCTCTTCCCGGCGACAACCTTGAAGTCAACCACCGCAGTCTGCATCTTATCGCGCACAAGCAGCAACAACAATTATTTGGTAACTATGGAGCATCATTTTTAACCCCTTGAGACCCAGAACGTAATTTTCATTGTAATTTGCGTACCATTAGACGATTTTTAGTGAATATAAGCAATATTTTATAGCTATGACCTGTAGTATCCTTGTCGACTAATTAATTTGGTATATTCAGTTACTTTTCATAATTTTATGGCTAACAACATACAATTTTTTTATAGCAAAGGAAATATTTGGGTGTGAAGGGGATAAGAGAGGGAACTTTTCACGGAGATTAAGAGAGGGAACCTTTCACGGGGATTAAGAGAGGGAACTTTTCACTGGAATTCAGAGAGGGAACCTTTCACGGGGATTAAGAGAGGGAACTTTTCACGGGAATTAAGACAGGGAACCTTTCACGGGGATTAAGAGGGAACTTTTCACGGGAATTAAGAGAGGGAACCTTTCACGGGGATTAAGAGAGGGAACTTTTCACGGGAATTAAGAGAGGGAACCTTTCACGGGGATTAAGAGAGGGAACTTTTCAAAGGGATATATATACTTTAAGAGCCACATATTCCAAGATAGCAAAGGGCGCAATGAGGGTAAGAGGGTGGGGAGTCACGTGCACTGCTCAAGGTTGCTATGATGCATCAGCTCAAGTTACATGTGCACCGTCAAGATTTTAATAAGAGTGGCCTCGAGATTTATTCCTGCCGGATAGTCAGGTAATGATTACAGTATGATTAGAAGAGTCGGGATAAAAGTTGCCAGCCATCAGGAAATAACTGGACGTACCTTAACATATATTCTAAATGTTAAGATAGCTAGATGTAGACAGTAATAGTAGTAGTAGTAGTAGTAGTAGTAGTAGTAGTAATAGTAGTAGTAGTAGTAGTAGTAGTAGTAGTAGTAGTAGTAGTAGTAGCAGTAGTAGTAGTAGTAGTAGTAGTAGTAGTAGTAGTATAGTAATAGTATAGTAGCAGTAGTAGTAGTAGTAGTATAGTAGCAGAAGTAGTAGTAGTAGTAGTAGTAGTAGTAACAGTAGTAGCAGTAGCATAAGTAGTAGTAGTAATAGTAGTAGTAGTAGTAGTAGTAGTAGTAGTAGTAGTAGTAGTAGTAGTAGTAGTAGTGGTAGTGGGTGGTGTAGAATGAGGAGGAGGAGGGAGGTTAGCACTAGCGATATGATGAGGATGGTTTTGATTGGTGATGATAGAGGCAGTAGTAGTTACACCTCCGCCCCTGATAAGAGGTGCTTACCCGTGCATTGCATCGGCCGCACGATCACCTTGTTAGCCACTCAGGTCTTGATTAGATGTGTCATAGTTGCACTCTAGTCATAGTTTTGTTACCTCTTTGTTTTGTTTTCTTTTTTTTGGGCTCATGGTCAATCCTTACCGTAGATAACAGTTT